>WNGS01000411.1:3381748-3406921 GCA_020271785.1 Procambarus virginalis
GTCGTTCTGCAAATTGGAGGGCAAGTCTCTCAGCCTCCTGCAATGGTTGAATACATGCCTGTGGTCGGGCCGGTCGACTGATATAGTTTAATCTGACCCCATATCTTGCCAAGACTACTATGTTCATTCAGAGTTTGACACCACTCAAACCATCTTGCCTCCTTACTTCTCTAGAAACGCGTCTTGCTTCAGATACCACCGCTCTTAGCAGAGTCCTTCCTTCTGGGTGGGGTTTCTCTTTAGATGTTTTCTAAAGATGTTGACTCTGTGGTTCTGTTCTTTAACTTCACTACTATAGAACCAATAGTTCTCCGTGTTGTGTTTCCTGTGATAATGATTGGAATAGCTTTGTTTGCAGCAGCTGCAATGGCTTCCTGCAGATTGGTCTCGTGCGTGTTCAAATCCGCAGGTGGCGTGTATGTTGCAAAACCAATTTTCAAGTTCTTCTTGGTATATATTCCAATGGCCTTTCTTAAATTCCACCTAGGTTGTGCAGGTGGTTGTAGGAGGTCGTCTATGTTTAGTATTGTGACAGTAGCATAGTGGTCACTGGGTCAACTTCCCACTTCGCCCGATGCTTGAGTGCTGTTGAGATTAATGTAAGATCAAGGGACCCTCCTAGAATGTGAGTGGGTTCCCCTGTGTTGAGAAGTGTAATTTCAGGTACATCTCGCAGAGCTGCAACTAAATGGCGCCCATCAGCATTGGCTGGCCCAGTCGCACCTAACTCTTGATGATGAGCATTAAAATCCCCAGCAATAATTACATTTTCCTGCGTGGCCAAGGCAAGCGCCGCCTCTGCTTCTAGTTTACGTCTAGGGGGCTTGTAAATGTGTATATGAGGAGCTCAATATTAGCCATATCCACTGTTACTGCTAATACCTCTACTCCATCCCCACATGAAACTGGGTCTATTTTCTTGCTGGGTATGGGGTGTCCTGACTAAGGTCATTAATCCTCTTTGTCTCCCTGCTCAACGGCATAACATAGTGCTGATATCCAGCTAATCTGAAGGATTTCGTGGCTGGGAAAAGCGTTTCTTCCAAACGATTATATCTGCTTTCGTGCTGATTGCAGCCTCCCGAAGTGTGTGTTTTTATTTCCAAGACCTTGTATGTTCCACTGCAGTATTCGTAATGGCCAGACGACGGTTTCGGTGGTTGCCTGTTCTAGAGAACCCCTCTTCGGGATCGACTTCTATATTCTCCACCTCGCAAATCGTGTCGCTCAGCAATCGGACTGCATTGATCGGTCGTGGTCAACCCCGACATTGTTGGAATCTGTGCATAACTGTGGTCCATCACTGTGTTGTTGGTATTGCTGCATGTCGGACTGCATTGATTGGTCGTGGCCGTTTCCTTGTTGTTGGAACCTGTGCATCTCTGCTGTTCAATACGTCTGTGTTGGTGTGTTGCATATCAGACTGCATGGGCTGTTGTTGTCTGTCTCTTGTGTTGTAAGATTTGTTGATCTTGGGTGGGCACTGCTTCTTGCAGTTGCGTTTGTAAATGTCGACGTTCTGGTGTCTTGACTACCCGACTGTTGTTGGAAGTCTGTATGTCCGTGATGCGTTGTTTGTCTCTTGTGCTTCGTCTTGTCTCAGACTGTATATGTTGTGTAACTGGGGTCTGCTGCACGATCTTGTCCATTATCACACAAGCGATTTCTTGAGTCTGTCGCTGTGAGGCGTTCTGCGTCATCTGTAGGCAATCGATAATGGTCTCTGCCATGATCTTCACGATGTTTTTCAGCTGGACCTCGGTAAAACTGTATATCTGGTGTGTCGATTCCGAAAGTAATTGTTTTTTGCCCTTTGCATTTGCTGTATTTCTGCAGCACCTTTGTGTATTTTCTGATTTGGAATTAATAGATTCGGGAAATTTTGCTCTGTGAGTGCGTGTGTCTGTTGCGGCTCTGCACGATGTTCCAGACGTTGGTGTTGGTGTATGTGGTGCTGGTCTGTGTGTGTATCCTGGCCTGAGCTGTCTGCACTTTTTCTTTCCGTGCAGAGCAGGTTGAGCTCCAGGCATGATGTTTGCCTGCACAATTTGGACATTTGGCTGTTGTGGCCTGGTTTGCCTTGTGCTTGGCTATGCAGTCTTTGTTGGATGTCTCAGGCTGCACACTCCGCATCTCTCCTGTGCGGTGCAGCGTGACTGATGGTGGCCGTATTTCTGACACCTGAAGCAGCGCAGGGGTTCTGGGACGTATGGTCTCTGTCGATATGTTCCCCAATTTCCAAGACTGAACGTTTTGGCACACGTCCCATGACGGTCACCAGAACTTGACGTGTCGCTGCCTTGTCTACTTTTGTGCAGCATCGTTCCGCACTCAGGATTTGCCTGTGTTCGAGTACTGGATCCGGGGAAAGTCGATTGGGTATCCCAAAAGCACGACTCGTGTGCGTCTTTCCGAAGGGTCCAGCTTTTCCAAGCATACAGGTTTCCCTTGCAGGACCCGTACTTTTTCTAAGTAATTTGCAGTCTGTTGGTCTTGTGGTGCTATTATTATTTCTCCTTTCAGGTTGACTGTAATGGAAAGTTTGAGCTCTGGTTGTTCTTTTTCCATTGCCGTTACTACTCCATATGCTGTAGGAAAGTGGTCTGTCTGCATTATCTTGAATTTTGGAAGATGTGCAGAGGCTGGCGATATCTGGTGTGAGACTGGTGGTGTCCTCTCCTGTCTCATACTATTGTCCTGTGACTGGGCTGTGGAGAGAGGTACAGTGTCTGACACTGGCTGGTGTGAGACTGGTGGTGTCCTCTCCTGTCTCATACTGTTGTCCTGTGGCTGTGTTGTGGACAGAGAAGCATTGTCTGACACTGGCTGGTGTGTGACTGATGCTGCCCCCTCTAGGTCCAGTACGTCTGCTGCCTTGCTGGTAGAGGCACGTGGCGAAGCCTCGAGAGCAGTTTTCTTCGGTGCCTGCTGCACATCGGTCCACCGTTCCTCCTTGTCTGAAAGCTTCCAACATTTCCTCTTTCTCTTAGCCTTCCCCATGACTCTCTCCACGTAGTGAGGACCGAATCACTGCCCTACCTAATGCCCGAGACACTCCTAGGCTTGGAGAAATTCATTCCCCTCCAACGGAGGTCGTAGAATGATTCCCCAGGTGGAATCAGGGATTCCTAACACCTAAACGAGCTGTTCGGTCAACCTTTCCCTGTCAGGCTCAGTACACCTTCTAAAGTGCTCCCTTGTGGCAATGCCCGCGGGATATCGCCTCGCCCTTCAGGGTAGGACTCTAAGTGACCTGGTCAGTGATACGGTCCTAAAAAAAAAAAAAAAAAGTGCGGTACGAGAGTTTGGGTCGCTTGCGTACTGGGTTGCGCAGAAAGCCAGTCAGCTGGACAGCAGGTAATCAACAACGTTGCCTTACCCTCAATTGTAGGCGAAATCGGAATTGTTTACCTCAAAACAAGATATTGTCTGGGTCTTGGAGTACAGATGTAGTGTTCCTCACAAAATCGCGATGAATAGAGCTGATGGGTGCACAGAATCGTGAGTTTTCTGGGAACAAATCCGTGTGCGACCAGCTAGCTATGGCGCCGGCAGTAGAATCCGAGTGGATAATGACTCGCATATCTTAGTAATCTATGATGACCTTTTTACAGAGTCTGCGAATTAAAAAATCGTATCAGACATGTTTACTAGGGGCCGACATTTCATGGTTTTTGTCATATTGATTGCTCAAAATAAATTTTTTCCTTGTAAATATTCGAGGAATATTAGTTTAAATGCTTCTCATTTCATATTGGTTAAATCAAGAGAACTGTCACAAATTGAAACACTCGGACGACAAATATTTGGGAAACAGGAGTCAAATAAATTTGTAGAGTTATATAAGAAAGTTATTAGCCAACCCTACGGCTATTTGCTAGTAGATCTGGGCTCGAACACTCCCTCTACTATAACGTTACGCGGTAATATTGTTCACGAACCGCCCTATGAGATAGTTTACCAATGGTGAGCAAGAAAGATGTATTGGAACGAGTATAAAACGACCCCTCATCTAGCGGAGGGCTTCGAGGGATACAGAGGTTGTATAAGGCAGCCAAATTAATTAACTGTAGTATATAACTCTAGCCGATGTAAAGGACTATCTGAAAAGCTCTGACTACTACACGTTGAATTATTTACAACCACATAAATTCCCTCGGCGTCGGGTATTAAACCCTAAACAGCGACTATTTCAAGCTATAGACTTGGCCGAGATGAGTTTATTGGACAAACATAATGACGGAGTGAAATATTAACTCGTATGTGTAGATATTTTCTCCAGGTACGCTCAAGTAGTACCCTTACGCGCCAAGGACGGGAAAAGTACCAGTGAAGCTCTTGCTTTAATTCTAGATTCACCTCATTCTCAGGGAGTGCGCAAAATTAGTTCTGATCGAGGTGGAGAATTTTATAAAGCCACTATGAAAAAAATGCTGGCAGCAAAGAAAGTTAAGTTATATAGTGTATTTTTGCAGGAGACTAAAGCTTCAATCGCTGAGCGGTTCATACGTACTTTAAAAGGTAAACTTAACAAGTTTATGACGGCGCACAACACTTAAAAATACATGCAGTCTCTACCAGATATTGTGAAAACATATAATTTAACCCCACACAGAGGATTGAAGGGGAAGACAACCACGGAGGTGCACGTTCTATCCTCGCCCACCGAACACGCCAAACAATTTGATTTAATGTATAAAAGCCCGAGCAAATCAAAGAGAACTATCATTCCTCGATTGACTGTTGGTGATACAATACGCATCACTCTATCTGATCACACTTCCAAGTTTAAGAAAGGGTTTAAGCAGCAGAACACCCGAGAGATATTTACAGTTACATGTATTGATCGGCGACAACACATCCCTTTATACTTTCTAAAAGATCTGAATGGGAAGGAAATTGATGGGGATTCTATAAACAATAATTAACACCCACACATTTGCCTCAAACCTTTAATATTGAAAAGGTAGTGGGGAAACGCATAGTCTCTGGCAAACTTCAGTATAAAGTTAGGTACGCACGTTATGATCGGTCATTCGATCAATGGATTGATGCTGCTGGGATATTACATTTATAATGAAGAAGCCCTTAGTTTATAAATACAAGGAATTGATCCAACTATTATCAAAACTTCAGTATTCCTCGAGAAAACAGTTGATTGAAAAATTGAAGAAACCACATATAAATTGTTTATCAGAATTTTTTAACTTTAAAAAAAAATTGCCTGTGCCTGTGCCTGACAAGGTCGTTAAAAAGTTGAAAAAATATAAATTGCTTATTCGGTCACTAGCCTGTAAGAGACCTTCAGCGTCAACTAAGAAACAGATATTAACCAGCAAACGAGGAGACAGTATTTTATCCATTATTTTGCCGATTGCAGCTAGTTTAATTACACGGTTGTTCAGTAAGTAAAGTGAAATGAAAGCCTTTTATCTTATACCGCGTAAAATAGTGGACAACCGGAAAGCTGCTCACAGCCCTGTTTACCACACTGTGAAAGCTGGTGCTCAACATCTTACTGTCAAACCCCCCCCCCCTCCTCAGCTGCATACCAACCCTTCCATAAACATTTAATAGATTTGAAATTGAAAGTGCGAGATCATGAATATGCAAGATCCTTGCTAAACCATTACGATGCTAGTGGAATCGTTCGTTGGGATCTGAATGGAAATGTATTGGCTCCAGTTTCTGGCATACATATAATTAATGACATTATGAATAAAATGACTGTGCTTAAATCTGTTTTTTTACCTGATAAATTGCCTATTGCTCAACTGTTTTTCACACTAACTTCTACACGACGAGATTTATTCCGCAATACTACGGCAAGCAATCAAGTGTACTCACCTAGTTGTACTCGCCTAGTTGTGCTTGCGGGGGTTGAGCTCTGACTCTTTGGTCCCGCCTCTCAACCGTCAATCAACAGGTGTACAGTTTCCTGAGCCTAATGGGCTCTATCATATCTACACTTGAAACTGTGTATGGAGTCAGCCTCCACCACATCGCTTCCTAATGCATTTCATTTGTCAACCACTCTGACACTAAAAAAGTTCTTTCTAATATCTCTGTGGCTCATTTGGGCACTCAGTTTCCACCTGTGTCCCCTAGTGCGTGTGCCCCTTGTGTTAAACAGCCTGTCTCTATCAACCCTGTCGATTCCCCTGAGAATCTTGAATGTGGTGATCATGTCCCCCCTAACTCTTCTGTCTTCCAACGAAGTGAGGTTTAATTCCTGCAGTCGCTCCTCGTAGCTCATACCTCTCAGCTCGGGTACTAGTCTGGTGGCAAACCTTTGAACCTTTTCCAGTTTAGTCTTATGCTTGACTAGATAGGGACTCCATGCTGGAGCCGCATACTCCAGGATTGGTCTGACATCTGTGGTATACAATGTTCTGAAAGATTCCTTACACAAGTTTCTAAAGGCCGTTCTTATGTTAGCCAACCTGGCATATGCTGCTGATGTTATCCTCTTGTTATGAGCTTCAGGGGACAGGTCTGGCGTGATATCAACCCCAGGTCTTTCTCTCTCTCTGACTCTTGAAGTATTTCATCTCCCAAATGATACCTTGTATCTGGTCTCCTGCTTCCTACCCCTATCTTCATTACATTACATTTGCTTGGGTAAACTCTAACAGCCATTTGTTCGACCATTCCTGCAGCTTGTCCAGGTCTTCTTGAAGTCTCAAGCTGTCCTCCTCTGTATTAATCCTTCTCATAATTTTGGCGTCGTCAGCAAACATTTAGGGGAATGAGTCTATACCCTCTGGGAGATCATTTACGTATATCAGAAACAGGATAGGTCCAAGTACAGAGCCCTGTGGGACTCCACTGGTGACTTCACGCCAGTCTGAGGTCTCACCCCTCACTGTAACTCTCTGCTTCCTATTGCTTAGGTACTCCCTTATCCACTGGAGCGCCCTACCTGTTACTCCTGCCTGTTTCTCCAGCTTATGCATCAACCTTTTATGGGGTACTGTGTCAAAGGCTTTCCGACAGTCCAAAAAAATGCAGTCCGCCCACCCTTCTCTTTCTTGCTTAATTCTTGTCACCTGATCGTAGAATTCTATCAAGCCTGTAAGGCAAGATTTACCCTCCCTGAACCCATGTTGATGGGTTGTCACGAAGTCTCTTCTCTCCAGATGTGTTACTAGGTTTTTTCTCACAATCTTCTCCATCACCTTGCATGGTATACAAGTTAAGGACACTGGCCTGTAGTTCAGTGCCTCTTGTCTGTCACCCTTTTTGTATATTGGTACTACATTAGCAGTCTTCCATATTTCTGGTAGGTCCCCCGTTTCCAGTGACTTACTATGGAGAGTGGTAAGCAAAGTGCTCCTGCACACTCTTTCAATACCCATGGCGAGATTCCATCCGGCCCACAGCTTTTCTCACATCCAGCTCCAATAGGTGCTTTTTGACCTCATCTCTTGTAATTTCGAACCTATCCAAGGTCACCTGGTTTGCTGCCACCTCTCCCAGCGCCGTGATATCTCCCTGTTCTATTGTAAAGACCTCCTGGAACCTTTTGTTGAGTTCTTCACACACCTCTTTGTCATTCTCTGTGTACCTGTCCTCGCCCACCCTAAGTTTAATCACCTGTTCCTTCACTGTTGTCTTCCTCCTGATGTGACTGTGTAGTAGCTTTGGTTCAGTCTTGGCTTTGTTAGCTATATCATTTTCATACCTTTTCTCAGCTGCTCTTCTCACACTGACATACTCGTTCCTGGTTCTCTGGTATCTCTCTCTACTTTCTGGTGTTCTGTTATTACGGAAGTTCCTCCATGCCCTTTTGTTCAGCTCTTTGCTTTCATACATTCCCTATTAAACCACGGATTCTTCCTTTGCTTCTCTGTTTTTTCCTGTTGGGCTGGGACAAACCTGCTTACAGCCTCCTGACATTTTTGGGTGACATAGTCCATCATGTCTTGTACGGACTTGGTTCCGAGTTCTGTGTCCCAATGTATATCCCATAGGAATTTATTCATCTCCTCATAGTTTCCCTTTCTGTACGCCAGCCCTTTGGTTCCCAGTTCTTTTTTGGGTGATAATTCCTAGCTCAACCAGGTACTCAAAGCTCAATACACTATGATCACTCATTCCCAAGGGGCTTCCAACTAACTTCCTTATATCCGACTCATTTAGGGTAAATATCAATCAAGCAAGGCTGGTTCATCCCCTCCTCTCATTCTTGTCGGTCCTTGACGTGTTGACTTAGAAAGTTTCTTGTTGCCACATCCAGCAGCTTAGCTCTCCATGTGTCTGGCCTCCGTGTGGGTCTCCTTCCNAATAGGAAACCAGGTGATATACTGAACATCTTGTTTCAGATTCTTACTTTAAAATGCATAACGTTTCGAATACTTCTCGTATTCATCATCAGATCTAAAAGAAAAAATAGAACTCACAATCAAATGACTAGTAACAAAAAACTCATACTGAATATAATTGCCTATCAAAGAAAGGAATATTATTAAAAAACAAAACATTTAAGCTTACTTAAAGTGATCAATACAAATAAAACTTATTAACCGTCACATAGATAAAAGCCAATTCAAAAACATTAAATTACAACAGGAATTTTATAACTACTACAACAAACCATACTATTAAACTTACGCAAAGTGATCAACTGGAGTGAAACATAATAGCTACCATCCGAATCCGAATCCGAATAATACAGGAGAAGATGCCCTTGGGGCGAGCATTGAAGTGGGGACAGAAGAAGATAAGGGGGGTGAGAGGAAGAAGATTTGTAGGAGAAAAAGTGCCAGGGATAAACCCAGCTGCATGTCTTTTGGATGCGGCGTTCGAGGCAGGGACTCAGTCGGGTGTTTTTAGCGACAACAGCAGGGACATCACAAAACTCACAACATCTCAGTGATTGGCTCAAGAGCATCAGGGCTGAACTTTTACGGATGGTTTGTGCTGGTTGTTGAGAGCTGAATATGTATGATGGTGGATGCTGGGTGTTTAGATCTAAAGTTTATCGAAATATAGAGATAGGAGGGGGATCATGGATGGTAGAGAAGAGGTCATGAGTGTGTTGTGGTCGTCTGAGAGTGTGTAGGAGAAAATCAATATGTTGTTCATGAAAAGTGAGTAGTCTATCAATTTGTCTGTCTGATAAAGTTTTCCAGTATACATTTAGGGCAGGAATGTTCGTACTTTCATGGAGACTTTGACTGGTAATAAACTCATGCCATCGGGTGTTGAGTACCCATCTTAATGCTCTATTCTGTATTCTTTGAAGCTTTAATTTGTTAGTACGTGAAGATAGAGAGAGAGCTAGTGGAGCATATGTTAGGAGAGGTCTAATTAGTGCTTTGTAAAGGTGCATTTTTGTGTCCGGTTTTGCATATCTGAGTCTGTTCAGTTTATTCATAGCTTGAAGAGCTATTGCATGTTTCTGTGTAATGTGTGTGTGAAAGAGTAGTTGTCGATCAAATGTGAGTCCAAGGACTGTGGAGGAGGGAGACACAGAGATATAAGTAGGATTTGGAGTGTATGAATAGAGTTTAAGAGGAATAGGGCGAATGTTACTTTTGCAGAAAAAGTATGTAATTTTGGATTTACTGGAATTGGTTTTTATACGCCATTTGTACTCCCATTCAGTGACAATATCAAGTTCTCTTTGTGCTCTGTTCGTTAGTGTATCAAGTCTGGTGCTGGTGACAAGGTGAGAGACATCATCGGCGTAGCATATGGTTAATGAAGTGTGATGAGAAGGGTCAGGAATGTCGTTGATGTATAGGATGTAGAGTGTTGGGGCAAGAACAGAACCTTGGGGAACACCGGCATGTAAGTTGAAGTAGTCAGAGTGTTGTCGGAGGAACTTAATTCTCATTGTCCTATTGTCTAAGTAGTTAGAAAGAAGTTTGGTGGTGATAAGGGGAAGATTAAAGTTGTTGCATAGTTTGAATTTTAGACCGTCATGCCAAACAGTGTCAAAGGCTTTTTCAACGTCCTTAGTGATGAGTGCAGTCTTGAATCTTTGGCGTTTATTGATACTGAGGTAGTTGGTCATGATGTTAAGGCGTCGTGAGTGGACCGGTGAGGCCGAAATCCAAACTGTTTGTTAGAGAGTAAGTCATTGTCTTCTAGGTGGGTTCTAAGTCTCTGGTTGATCAGCCTTTCAAAGACTTTGCCAAGTGTCTCTAGAAGGCTGATGGGTCTGTAGTTCTTTGGGTCAGTGTGAGGTTTTCCAGGTTTTGGAATAAGAACGGCTGTGGCAGACTTAAAGTTGAGAGGGAAGTATCCAGAGGCAAGGGAGGCGTTGAATAGGTTAGTGATAGCATTAATGATAGAAGCAGGGAGTTGTCTAAGAAGGATATGTCCAATGCCAGACGCACCAGGGGCTCTACGACGAGTGCCCATGAGAGCTGTCTTGACATCAGCTAGAGTTAGGGGAGTCTGTAGTTCAGTGTTTGAATTGAGATTGTCAAGGTGGATGAGGTCGTCTGGTGTAGTTGCTTGTCTATTTTGGTGTATCCAGTCTTCGACTCTGTCAATGTTGGGGCGTGCAACTGGTTCAGGAGGATGTGGGTGAAAGATTTGTTCCCAGTGGTGTTTAAAAATGTTGAGTACTGCATCAGGATCAGTGATTTTGTTGTTATTATGAAGAAGGTATTTAAACGGTGTGTGAGTTGATCCTTGTAATCGTTTAATTTGTTTCCAGAATTCTTGAGGTGTCAGTTTTCTGTATTGTTCTGCTTGTTCTATGAGGTGTTTCCAATGTTTTGTGTGATCTTCATCCAGGCTGTTAAGGATGTGGTTGTTTAATGCTGTTAGGTCCCATAGTATTTGTCCATGACGATGTATGTTTTGTAAGAATCTAGTGTGATAACAAGCTAAGAGGCGTTTTGAGCGAATGGAGGGGGTGAAAGTGAAATGTGGTTTGTGTGTTGTTTTAGGAATAGAGATGTTTGCTGCATGAATGATGGTGTCTTGTATGTTGCGTGCTTGTGTGTCGATGTCAGTGTGATGTTTGTCATTGTATTCATAAGTGAGATCAGTGTCATCAATGTGTTGTTTGAATATGTCCCAGTTTGCCCTATGGTATGAGAATTGAGGAGTACTGGGGATGAGAATAGGATTTGTGGAGAGCTACCACATAGATACTAAACACTATAACAAATATTCATATCATGACTACAAATCTACAAAAAATGTATATAAAAGCAAACAGAATAAGCGACAATTATAAAATACTAATCAAAATCTTATAAAAACTCAAATATTAAATAAATCTAAATACCAAAAAATGTATTGTGTCCTAAATAAAAAGATATAATAATGTACAATGTCAAGACTTGAAATAAGTAAGAAAAGGCAAAAACATGGTAAACTAAACAAAATTATAATAAAATTAAACTACCAGAATGAACTATAAAGCAGATTACAGGGCCTACTGTGCACTATACAGTGTAGAATTGAACAGCCGAAGGTTGCTATTTAACAGAGGCCGCAGCTCCTTTATATATAAGGATTCCATTACTCTCAAATCTGACTGGCCATTTATACAAGTGTCCAAAATTTTAAAATCAGATTCCAGCAGAGAATGATTAAACTCATAACAATGGTTTCTAATCTCCGAAAATGCTGGTTTAGACAATGGTAATCCAGTGCTAAAAGAAACTCCCCGGTGATCAAGTATCCTAATCATAAAGTTCCAAATGGAACTCCCGATATATCCAGCATTACAGCTGGAACAATTATACATATATACGATATTAGAGCACAGGGGGGTAGGCACTTTATCTTTAAATTTAAAATAAGAGCCTATGGTATTAGTGTTGACAAAAATAAATCTAAAGTCCACTTGAGGATAACAATGCTGCAACATTTTCCTCAAACGACTCCTTACAGAAAAACTAATAGTGCCATAAAATGGTAATTTAATATATTTAATATCCCTTTCTACTGTAGTAATCCTACACGATGGGTGAAACTTCTTATTTAAGAAATTCCTTATAAAGGTATAAATCATATGTAAAGGATAATCATTATTTGAAAAAAAATTCACAAGAAAATTAATTTCTTGATCAAAGTTATTCCAATTTGAACATAAAACAAAGGCCCTATTCAGTAGAGTATTAATTGCATTTTTCTTAAAAATATCAGGAAGAAAAGAATTATAATTTAAACCTAACCCAGTAAAAGTTGGTTTTCTAAAAACATTAGTGTTGAACCCATTAAGGTTATTCACTTTGACATCAAGAAACGATAATGAATTATCCACTTCACACTCTGCAGTAAAACGTATATTACTATGTTGTGCATTAAGATACTCTCTAAATTTCTCAATATGACATTGGTCCTTAAATAACAAAAAAGTGTCATCTACATACATGTATCTCCTGTACAAGACTGGTTTAAAGGCCAAAGGACATTTATCAAGCCAATTTGTGTCATGAAAACTCAAAAAAGCATTAGCAAGTGCAGGACCTAAGGGAGACCCCATTGCTACTCTATCGATTTGTTTATAATATTTATTATTAAACATAAAGACAGAGTCTTTAACCGCTAATTCTAACAACCGTCTGAATATTTTACTTTAAACCAGTCTTGTACAGGAGATATATAGATGACACTTTTTTGTCTCATAAAACGGAGGAAGGGGTCCTGAAAGATATTGTTAATAGAAACGTTATCCCTACAGACAAAAATCAGAAGATACAATTGACGATTTACTATAAAACCAAGAAAACTGCCAACCTACTCATGAGAAACTCTCCAGACACAAAGCAGAACGCTTTGAAAGAGACCAATGTCGTCTATGCCTTCAAATGCCCACTTGGGGACTGTAAGCCCCAAAGAACTCAATATATAGGCAAGACAACAACATCTCTTTCCAGGCGATTAACGATGCATAAGCAACAGGGCTCTATCAAGGAACATATAATCTCTTCCCACAACCAAACCATCACCAGAGAAATCTTAACAAACAACACAGAAATCATTGATAGATACAGCGACAACAGGCGGCTTGACATCTGCGAGGCACTACACATCAAGAAGTCAACACCAGCAATCAACAGCCAATTAACGCACTACTATATTCTACCCACTTCAAGACTCCGCTCCAATATAGAAACATCAATAAATACGGGCCAATAGGCCTTCTGCAGTTACAGATCTATTCTTCCCTCATACCCATTGTTTCGTGTTCTGTGTTTGTTCTCACCTCACCCCAAACCATTGTAACATGTCACCTCACCCAAATGCAGGTATTTAAACTCTGTTCAGTTATAGTTGTTCTGTGTGTGTGTAACTAAAGTCTTTGAAAATGTAATAAGTTTTACGAAACGCGCTCAAGTGTCGCGTCAGACTAAGAAATAAAGAATGAATTTTGGAGAATTGATTTTTAATTTACCGTCATCAGTAAAAACAAACATAAGGAAAATTGAGAAAATTCGTGTTAGAATTATTAATCTTACTTTTTCGGTCATATTTAATAACATATGTCTACAGGAAAGACTGCTACCAAAATATACTATATATATATATATATATATATATATATATATATATATATATATATATATATATATATATATATATATATATATATATATATAATGTTTGTTATCCTAACCTATCCTTCTATTTTGTTTTAGGGGGGGGATATTTTTCTTGACTTTATTAAAACACATATTGACTTATAACTTTCACATATTAGAGCACGAATGTCAAGCAATGTTTATTAAAACATACAAACATACAAGAAAATTCATTAATTAGAACTACCATATTCATTGTCGATAACTTCAACTACAATTATTTCTAAAACAGGAATTTTAGCTTTTAGACAGCTTCAAAAAATCAGTTTCTGACAGATTCTCGGGATTTTAACATTATATGCAAAGTTCTTAGTTAAAAGGTTTCCTTTATTTTGTTTAGTCATAAGTTTCGTGTTCTGTCATTTCTATAGAAAACTCATCAGGCTCATTATCAAACTTCATTAACATATGTTGTGAAATTGATGCTGCATCACATTCTGCTTCTTGTGGTTCCTTTTTAATAACTTTAGGAGTTATAAATGTTCTGCGTCTGTATTTTGCACATATATGGACGGCCATATTGAAAAATTTATTTACAGTAATCTGTACTCTCAAGCAATATTATTCCTAGAGGAACATGAACGTTTATGCCATTCTGAGACCATTCTGAGAATAAAATAATAGTGGGCGACATTTTAATATTTTTAAAGCTATTTTGAAATTGTGATTTTTGTTTTCTATTTTTTCTGTTCATGGTATGATGCTGATCCACTAGGAAAAGTTGAAGCATTTACAACGAAGATATTATTCACCAAAAAGATTGGTGTGTTTGAGGAAGTTTCAGAACACTGTCAAATGGCCACTTAAAACATAGCTTTTACTCTCTAAGCAAATAATCTAGGCCATTCTCTTCAAATTCGAGTTCCTATTTTATCTGTTTAGTCGAAAATACCAATATGTAGTGATATATGATTAAGTATAAAATTAAATAAATATTTTATACTTATATAAAGCAAAACACAATCTCATATATTTATAGCTCTAGTATATCACCTTTATGAACTATATAAGGCTTATGATGGCGTGAGTAGTGAGGTTGAGGACTACGACCGTGCATAGCACCTGAGCAGGTGAGCTCATTAAGCCCCCTTGCTCAGATGAGCACAGGTGCATAGACCTCAAGGTATGTGAGGGGGTTCCCCGAGTGTTTTTGGCGCGTGGCTGGCACGTGGCGTCCGGCCAGGCGTCAATTGAGAGAGGGTTATGTTGGGGTAGGAGGCGGGAAGGTATGTGGTTGGTATGCGGTCATGTAGGGAGAAGGAAGAGGAGGAGGAGGAGGAGGAGAAGAAGAGAAGATGAATATGTATGAGTAGGTGCCATAGAGTTATTAATGTGTGTGTAGATAGATGGGATTATGTTTGGTATAGGAGTTTGTAGGTTATGTTGAGGGGGGAGCCCCTACCAGAGAGGGAGGAGATCAGGTTCTTAAGATGGGAGGGGAGAAGGAAGGGAAAGTGAGAGATTATGTAAACAAAGAAGCGTTTAACTTTTTCTCAGCCAATGCAGCTGTGTTGGTGGTGATCAATGACGTCGATTAGTTCCCCTCAACATGAGCAAGAAGTGTTGAGGGGAGTGTGAGAGTCCAGGGTCTTAAGATGGGAGGGGAGAAGGAGGGGGAAAGGGAGGTAACAGCTGGCAGTGGGTTTGTGTGAAAGTGGCATCATTTCTTTTCTTAAAGAATGACAGTTCATGTAACAAAGAAGCGTTTAAATTTTTCTCACCCAATGCAGCTGTGTTGGTGGTGATCAATGACGTCGATTAGTTCCCCCTTCATTAGTTACAGGGGAGTCTGGGAGATGTTCACCCCATCAGGGTTGTCCCACCACTGTGGTTGGACTCTGAGTAACGATCCTCTTCATAGCATTGAGTGTGTCGTTGTTCTTTCTCAAAGGTGTGCCATGTCCTCAACATACAAATTCCAAAGTGGGCCATATGTCATACCCTCAGTCGGTCGGCCGAGGGAGCCGGTCGGCCGAGCGGACAGCATGCTGGACTTGTGATCCTGTGGTCTCGGGTTCGATCCCGGGCGCAGGCGAGAAACAATGGGCAGAGTTTCTTTCACCCTATGCCCCTGTTACCTAGCAGTAAAATAGGTACCTGGGTGTTAGTCAGCTGTCACGGGCTGTTTCCTGGGGTGAAGGCCTGGTCGAGGACCGGGCTGCAGGGACACTAAAGCCCCGCAATCATCTCAAGATAACCTCCCTCACAGCCTCTCCTGGCGTGTGACAGCCTGCATCTATCACCTGACAATTTCACACACTTCAAATTGCCTCAGTCTGCAATAAACGAGGGAAAAGTAAACACATTATATAAATTTATTTCTTTTATTAAACACTCAATCGACTTGAGAATGGTTCAGGACGGACCGAAACGTCGTCGTCCCTTCACCTTCTAGTGTGTGGTCTGGTCAACATACTTTAGCCACGTTATTGTGACTCATCGCCTGCACACTTAAGCGATTTACAACGATAATAATAATAATAATAATAATAATAATAATAATAATAATTTGAATTCTTCTTGGTGGTCTAATTAGCAGACAGATGGGGAGACGCTTTTATCCAGTCCATCGACCCTTCCGGACATCCTAGTTAACCATCCAATCTGTAGAAAGGAAAAAGCTTATGAGTTTTGTTGTCAATGTTGCAAAAATAAATACAAACATTATCATGTTCATCATTCAATCCAAACATAAAGTATTACTCGCCGCACTATCATCCTAGGCAACTTCGTCACACAGCGTTTCACACCCGTCATCATTACCGTTTAAGCAGAATGTTTGCTTACATACGGGCATTTTCATCTGAGCATTACTGAATTTCAACATTTTTTCACCGTTCTTGCAAAATTGACCATATTTAAATGCTTCATCAAAGTGAAGCAGAGTTGCCTCTAAGCTTAGTCTGGAAAAATGATAGGCAAAATAAACGGCGTAATTCCCACAGATGTAACTATTCAGGAATTGAATCCTTTTCTTCATAATATATAGGGCATAGTCTTGGAAGTAGGATATAAACTCTTCGAAATATCTTGATTATGTTCCTATTGCTGGATTGGCGTAGCTGTCTAGTATAACTATCTCACTTCAACCTTCATCCTTATTTACATAGAATGTTATCTAATGCCCTATTTTATTACGAGAATCAAACTCCAGAGTGTTGATTATGAACACCACAGGTCTTTTTTTTATGTATTTTTGTCGCTATTTTCCTTACGTCATTAGCTAGGAAACATCCTAGATTGTTTACCTTATCACCTAAATTAATTCTGATCGCCTCATTTATTTCCAAACAATTCATATTAATATTTATCCTCGCGTATCACAAATAACGCGACGATCTTCGTTAATGCTGATCACACCTTTTGTAGACCCGTAAACTAAAATGACTTTATTTCTGCGTTTAAATTTCAAAGCGATCCGCAGATTACCACTTTTTTCAATCGGGATGATGTCATCTTTACCCTAAGGTTGTAAATTAAAGGCCATTATGGTTCCACCATTCACATATGCATCATAAGACAATATATTGTCTTTATCGAAGTCTAAGGCTTGCAATGTAGTGTAATACAACTTAGCACAGTTATGAGGGAAGTCACACCCCATATTGACAATATTAGTTCTATTCTGCGATATTAATACTTTACTAAGCTCACAGTTTTCCAAATAAAGCGGGTTAAGATTATATGCACAAGACACTACCTCCATATCAAGGATGATCATATATAAATGTTCTGGTATAACAGTCCCCCACGGTTGGTCCATTGTTATCGAGCGCTGACCTGTACCCAATATACATGTTTTGTATAAAGTTTTATTAAGAGTATTCGTAATAGGAGAGTTGTTCTGCACCATGGCTTTATTAACGGCTATTAATCCTTCAGGGTACGACAATACCCGATCCACCCATAGACGTGTAGACTTGATATTGTATTTAAAATTAGCGTGTTCATTATCGCTGAGTAAAGGCAATTTATCGGCTTGAAGTCCGAGGCGCACCCTAACGTCCACATTATACAAAACGTATTCACTAACTGATATGACATCCAGCATTAGTTTAAACAAGTATTCACCCCCCATCGTTTTATTTCAGTCATCCGCTGCTTCTCCCCAGCCGAGGCGTTAGTGAAATAAGCAGCTTCAATTTACCTGGATCGACATGGTTAAAGAAATGTGACGTTTATCATAACGGTTAACCTTACACCCAGAATCCGTACACAATAACTTTACATTCGACCAGAATGAGAATACTGAGCTGGTTTCAACTACGGTTTCCTTTAAATACACAATAGCGGATTTGAATAGAGTTTGCGATAATGCATTCACTAATGAGACGTTTTTAGCATCTCCTGAAGATGTTGTTTCATCTTTTTCGGTTAGGTCAATAGACAACTCCAAAGCTATAGATGATAATCCACCAGCTGCCCGTTCAACCCCTTGATGATGAATTCCAGATAGGTGTCTGTAAACTTATATTAACCCAGAATTCACAGGTAATACGTCCACCGGTTGTCTGCTTGCAACTGTTGATTCTACCAATCGAGGGGAAAAATACTTTAGGAAAGGCTTCACTAACAGCAGCGGTATAGTGTTCTAATGGCACCTGGAGGCCAAGAGCGTTATATCCGGCCATGTTCACGCTTTAGACAACACCAGGCGAGTGAGAAGAATTTATGACAGCACATCATTATATTTCGCTTTAGTAAAACGTTTGATGTTTACTAATATTTGTTTGTTTATTTCTTTTTCTGCAATTTTCCCCTTATCATTTGCTTTCCCACTTCTTCAATGTTCAAATCGCGTTTCTTAAGAGACGGTTGAAAGTTTGTTTGTATTATTATTAATGTCGTCCAGTACATTCTGCCCAAGCTAAGCACAGCTGGAGCCAGTGTTCTCATGATAAAGGGTGCTGCTCGACGCGTTATCGCTTAAAAAGGAAAATATTCCCCTCCACGCGATAACGCCTACTTCTGTTGAAAATCCTTATATCATCAGTCCCCCCCGCCTCTAGAAGGGGTTAACAGAATGAATGTATTCCCCCCTCAACAGAGGGGGGGAAAAGGTGCCGCGCATTTCTCCGCTTGTTTCAGACGAATGAGAGTGGGGGGGAAAGCGATTGTGTATATACCTCTGCAACGGGACGTACATGCAAGACTGCTATGTTACACCTACGTTCATCAAAAATATTGGGGTACCATCTTGATCCCTAATAGTGATGCTGACGCTATCTATCATGTTGGTGTTAAGACGCACATATAGTTTTTTATGTTGCTGTTATCACTTTCATTTAGGAGATTACATTCAAAATATTACAGACTGGTTCCAATATCTAGTAGAAGAGATTTAGAGTAGAAGAGATTTTATCGCAATAACACACAGAAATCAACGGGGCGAACAGTAACTCAAGAGGAGCTCGATACACTTATTAATTTTTGGGCTGACGAATTGACAGGGAAAATAACCCAGTACCTGGAAGAGAAGGAGGAGTCCAATGTCTTGGTTGAGCGGCTCACAGGGTTTTACATTAACTCTGCTCAGATAGGTTACATAAGATTACCCTATAAGATTAGGCTCACATGTAGACTATCCTGAAGGCTTGCGTGGAAAGCAGTTGGTTTTCAATCCAAAGGGAGAGGCTGATATTTACCTTATGCAGTGTGTTGCAGCTTATAAATGTTTAGCCAATGGGATGCATCTAGATAATAGTCGGGCTAGATCAGTGAATGCTAGTTGGTGTCTCGGACACATTTATTGGCCAGCAGGTGTCAATTCTGCAGTGACGTTTGAGGATATTCACAAGGTAGAGAAAATTAATAAAGTCAGTATATTCATTTATTCACTAGAAAGAGATGAAAATGCGCTCCGAAAACGACACTACATTACACTAGCTAGGAAGAGAAGAGGGGGAATATACAGATGCCATACCATTGCTGATGTTGGAAGCTCAACACTAAGTATAAATTAAGGATTTTAACCAATTTGTATGTAATATGCGCAGCAATCCAGATCGCATCTCAAGTCATCAAAACTTTTGTCATTGTTGTTAGAAATCGCTCCCACAAGATCGTATGCAAGCTCATGAAAGTGCATGTAAAGTACATCAGACTCTCAAATTTTACCCACCAGAGAGGAAGATTACTTTCCGTAATTACGGACGGGGATATGGTCCTAGTCACATGTGCTTTTATGACTTTGAGTGCATGTTAGACCGCTCGAACCCTAAGGGAATGATAGAATCACGTCACAATGCAGTAGCGTATGTGTACATCATCACTGACAGACAGATGAATATTGTTGAGAATGACACCTATTTAGGTGAGGATGCTGTCAATCACTTTGTAACCACGCTAGAAGCATCATGGGCTAGAATCAAGAAAGGGTTAGTTTTCTATGAACTTCACATGTCCCAGCAATAGCAGGCGATATTTGAGACAAAAACTGCCTGTGAACTCTGTGATGAACCTTTTAACGGAGAAGATGTAATCAAAGTCCGGCATCACGACCACACAATAAGATTTCTCAATTATCAAGCAGCTTACTGTGATAGATGTAATTTGCAGTGTATAAATTCATACAAGTTCCTATACACTTTTTCCCACAACGCTTCCTATGATTTAGGAATCCTAAACGAGATGAAGATCGTCCAGAGAGTGAAATAGATATATTGGCTAGGGATGGATTTAAATTTATGAAAGTCCATGTGAACAACTTAAGATTTTTGGACAGTTTAGCACTACTCAATGGTTCACTAGGAACAATAGCCAAGGATCATATTGATAGTGGAGAACCTACCACATTCACTTTGGCTATGTTAAAAGGGGGTGAAAAAAGCAGCCATCCCCAAACTGATGAAGGGTAAACAATCAACCTGCAATATTTATTTATCCTCTATGAGTGTGTTAGATGAACCACACCTTCCTTCTCGTGATACGTTTTATAATACACTAAAAGACGAAGAGTTGTCAGAAAAAGATTATAAACAAGCCTTAGAAATTTTTGATTTGGCTAAATGTCGTAACATAGGGGAGTATCTGCTCCTTTACCTCAAAGTGGACACAGGTTTGCTAGCGGATGTGTTCACAGTCTGGCGAGATACCAGGCTTGCTCTCTACAAATTAGACATTTCCCACTACATTTCTTTACCCTCATTTGCTTGTGATGCATTTTTGCTTAAATCGAAAGTTGAACTTGATGTTGTGTCAGACCCAATGTTATATGATTTACTTTGTCGGAATCTCCGAGGTGGGTTCACCAGTGTGACGAGACAGTACACGAATGTGGAGAACCAGCATACAGGCTTAGATATAGGGGAAGATAGTAGCTACATCATTTACCTTGATTTTAACAGCCTTTACGGTGACATGTATGACTGAACTGCTCTCTCGTGGAGGGATTCGGAAACTGACACACAATGAGCGTGACGCGCTGCTAGAGCAAGGTTTGGTGAATATCCTTTGTGACGGGTCCAAGGGGTATTGGGTGTTGTGTGATACACTGCAGGTCCGACCGACCGGAGGTGGCTAGGTATACAGATGAACTGCCCCTAGTTCTTTCGCATACTTGCATTACCGAGGATCACATTTCACCCTACAGTAAGAATATTGTTACTAAAGAAAGTTGCGGTCTGCCTAAAAACAACACCAAATTAATTGCTTTTCACCTTCCTCAGAAAGATTACCTGGTTAGTCTGGACTTGTTACAGATGCTCATGCGTATTGGATTAGAAGTAGCTAAAGTTCACGACATCTATGAATTCGAGCAGGAGAGCTACCTTAAAAACTTCATTGAAACCATTGTTCGTGAACGCGCCAGTACGAAATACGCGATAAAAAAAAGGCTTCAAACTCGTATCAAACTCTATATATGGAAAGAGTCTCACAGATGTATCTAAATATGGGAACAAACACTGTTTGGTCACAGATCGTAGACATTTCCTGAAACATGCTCGAAACCCATTCTTCAAGTGGAGTCTTTTATTAAGTAAGGATCGTGTGATATGTACTATCAAGCAGAAGTCTCTCCTAGTCAACATTCCTACGTACCTGGGTTATCATATACTTCAAATTGCTAAGAGGCGACTCTATGAGTTCTGGTATTATGTTGTCAAACCCGCTTATGGGGATAAAGCGAGTCTGTTATATACAGACACAGATTCTTTCATCATTAAACTAGGCTTGACCTGATATAATCCACGAGGAACATCTAGATATTTTCCGAGAACCATCTCGTGTTATTATTGCTGGTTATTCAAACAGCGGAAAATCCTACCTGTGCAGTAAACTCGTAAGGAAGTATCAGCACAAGTTCTCCTCAATAATTATATGCGGAGGAGGTTACTCTGAATTATGATCAGATCCACAAATTAAAAGGAAATTGATCGAGCATTCAAGCATTATTGATCCTGTGGAAGAGTGAGTGTATATTTTTTTTTTTTTTTTTTTTTTTGCAGGGATATCCCTGCGCGGGCCCTAAGCCTCTGACTGGCCCACTAAGTGTTACTTGTTTCTGTTTTACTTGGGCGGAGTATGAGTATTTATTTCTCGTATGGTCGCTTCAGTAAGATGTTGCCATATGTGTTTAACAACTTCTTCGGCTCTGTTGAATTGAAGTTGAAATTTTAATGGGTTTGTAACTGTGCACTGTGTTAGGTAATGTTCCAGAGGTCTGTCGGGCATTTCTCCACAGTGTTGACATTTCCTCTCATCTTCCGGAACCTGTAAGCCTATTTCCCATGCACATGGGTATCCAAGCCTGATGCGATGTAAGTGTACTTCTGTTGCTCTAGTGCTCCCCTTCATTAACATAAGTGGTTCGTAGTTGGTTGAATTCCTGTACCAACCCGCAGATCGTGATGTTGCAACAGCTGAGTTGTGGTCGCTGTACAACTTTTGCATTGCTCTGTTTCGAATTACGTTTTTAATCTGTGACACTCTGTGGTATGCAAATGTTTACAGTTCTTCTCTTAGTTGCAAGTTTTGCAGCTTCGTCTGCAATGTCATTTCCTGTGATTCCCACATGACTCGGGACCCAGTTGAGAAGGACCCGTCGGCCTTGTCGTTTGAGTGTTTGCATTAATGATATGACATTTGTGATCAGATGTATGTTATCACATATGCGTTCTTGTTGCAAGGTTTCAATGGCGGTTCTCGAATCTGTATGTATGATAACATGTTGTCGGTGTTGAGCAAGAGCATGTTCCAAAGCCTTTTGAATGGCTAGCATCTCTGTTTGTAAAGTCGAACACCCATTTGAGAGCCTCCAACTATGTACAGAGTTTCCTGCTTTAACTGCAGCTCCGGTTTCTCGTCCCTGCTGGTCTACTGATCCATCTGTGAAGTAAGTGAAGCTGTCGGATGCCATGTTTGCTTCTATATGCATCTGTGTAATGTTACGTAGCAGAAAAGGATTTGTCTGGTTCTTTTTTTCCTACAATAACCATAATCTTAAAGTCTGCTGGCGGAGATTCCCAAGGGGCTTGCATAACAGTCTGTATGTATTTCGTCGACACCCTTCTCAGTGACTGTGTTTGTTATATCGAATGTATTGATGGTGTTTATCGCACAATGGGTCCACCTGTTGCTATTGGAGGCTCTTCTGTCCAGAGTTAGTGCTCCAGTGATTATATCTTTAAGTGAACTGAGTCTAGGTCTAGTCAATATCTTGGTGAGCATGCACGCAGCGATCCCTTTTACCTTATTTCAATCGACGTTAGCTTGGCTTCCAGTCGTAGGTTCAGTATTTTAGTCAATCTGGGAGCTCCTGTTATGATTTGCAATGCATCGTTTTGAAGAACCTCAACGTTTGCCCACTGGCCAGGAGAAAGAGTGAGTAAGGCAGGCGCTGCATAATCAATTAGGGAACGAACGGAGTGTATGTAAAACATTCTTAACACTTTGTGTCCAGCTCCTAGACGGGGCCCTGTGATTGCTCTCATTATATTTAGTCGTGATTTTACTTTCTCCTTTAGATATTGAATTTGCTTGTTGAATGTCAAGTTAAAATCTATCCACACTCCGAGATATTGATATTGTGTAACCCACTGAAGGTTAATGTCTTGAATGCGTAGGTGCCTGTCTGGAGTGTGGCCGCCTAGTCTCATTGCCTTAGACTTCTGTGCAGATATTTTTAGCCCTAAAACGCTGCATTCAGATGTTAGTTTATCTAATGCACCTTGTGCTTTATTGAGAAGTGAAGGACCTGTAATGACTAATGCTAGATCGTCAGCATAGCTTAGCAATTTAACCCCTTCTGTAAATGTCATGGTAACAAGTTTTTCCATAAGGATGTTAAAAAGACTAGGACTGAGGACTCCTCCTTGTGGAGTCCCATTCTCATGCAAGCGGTAGTCCGACACTTGTCCTTGCAACTTTACTCTGGCATACCTGTGACTTAGGTAATCTTGAATCCATGCTAGCATTTTTCCCTTTACACCTTTTTGAACTAAGGTGTGTAAAATTGCTTGCGGGCTTGCAAGTTCGAATGCTTTTTCTAGATCAAGGAAGATCACTATAGCTGGACCTGAGTTAACTGTTCCTAGTAATGTTGCTATGCAGTTGGCAGTACCTACGCCTCTAGTGAAGCCAAATATGTGTTTATGCAGGTCTCCAGTCTTCCACAGTAGCCTATTTAAGACCATCCGTTCTGCAGTTTTACTAATGCATGATGTTAATGAAATGGGTCTGTAATTGCCAGGTTCTTTCGGCTTAGGAATCGGTATGATGTCTGCTTTCTTCCAAGAGGTTGGTAGTTTGCCTTGCTGCCAAGATGCGTTGATGACGTCCAATATTCCTTGTTCTCCAGCAGGACCTGCATGTGCGATCATTGAGTATGTAATGGTATCAGCACCTGGTGCAGTGTCCTTACCACCTTTTTGGCTCTGATTAGTTCTTGTGTGGTGAAGGGACAGTCACATTCGTCATTTATAGCTATACTCGCATGAATGACTGTCAACCTCTCTTGTGTTAATTGTTCTTGCTGCCTGCGGACCACAGCAGGAAGCTGATATGAAGCTGTTCGTTCTGCAAATTGGAGGGCAAGTCTCTCAGCCTCCTGCAATGGTTGAATACATGCCTGTGGTCGGGCTGGTCGACCTGATATAGTTTTAATCTGACCCCATATCTTGCCAAGACTACTATGTTCGTTCAGAGTTTGACACCACTCAAACCATCTTGCCTCCTTTACTTCTCTAGAAACGCGTCTTGCTTCAGATACCACCGCTCTTAGCAGAGTCCTTCCTTCTGGTGTGGGGTTTCTCTTTAGATGTTTTCTAAAGATGTTGACTCTGTGGTTCTGTTCTTTAACTTCACTACTATAGAACCAATAGTTCTTCCGTGTTGTGTTTCCTGTGATAATGATTGGAATAGCTTTGTTTGCAGCAGCTGCAATGGCTTCCTGCAGATTGGTCTCGTGTATGTTCAAATCCGCAGGTGGCGTGTATGTTGCAAACCAATTTTCAAGTTCTTCTTGGTATATATTCCAATTGGCCTTTCTTAAATTCCACCTAGGTTGTGCAGGTGGTGTAGGAGGTCGTTCTATGTTTAGTGTTGTGACAGTAGCATAGTGGTCACTGGGTCAACTTCCCACTTCGCCCGATGCTTGAGTGCTGTTGAGATTAATGTA
>WNGS01000411.1:3429429-3443142 GCA_020271785.1 Procambarus virginalis
ACATCAAGAAATATGGGCCAATAGGCTCTCTGCAGTTACTTCCATTCTTACCTTCAATTTACCCAATTAATACCCATTGTTTCGTGTTCTGTCCTTGTTGAAAGTTTGTTCACCTCATCCAAAACTGTTGTAACATATCACCTCACCCAAAATGCGGGTATAAAATGAAAATGAAATCTGTTTAAATCATAGCATAGTAAGAACTCTGTTTAGTGTTTGCAGGTTATAGTGTGTGTGTGTAAACTAAGTCTTTGAAAATGTAATAAGTTATAACGAAACGCGTTCAAGTGTCGTGTCAGACTAGAAATAAAATGAATTTTGGAGAATGATTTTTCAATTACCATCAACATTGAAAAGAAACATAAGAAATATTGAGAAAATTCGTGTTAGAATTATTAATCATACTTTTTTGGTCACATTTAATATTATATGTCTACAGGAAAGACTGCTACCAAAAAAAAATATACTAATATATATATATATATATATATATATATATATAATATATAATATATATATATATATATATATATATATATTATATATATAATATATATATATATATATACATATATATATATATATATATATATATATATATATATATATATATTATATATATATATATTTATATATATATATATATATTTAATAATATATATTCCTCCAAGCATCAGAAGTATTGCTGCGTCCTCGGTTCCTGTCCGGAAGCGGGAGGAGCTTCAAGAGATCCATACCTTTAGGCATTTGTCTTGTATGTTTTGTAACCTTTAATACACAATAAAGCATAAGAAAAAAAAAAGGAAGGGGTGGTAGAGAAAAGCACACAGAAACTGTATTGGAGGGGACCTACATTCCCTCCAATGCGTTATGTGTGATTTCCTCCGAGGCTATGGGTCCCCCTTCTTCCAGCCAGAGGTGGTACTCCCTTCCTATTTAAAAAAAAAAAAAAAAAATATATATATATATATATTTATATATATATATGCTCTTATTGGATACTAAATATATGCTCTTATTTATATATATATGCTCTTATTGGTCGCCCGGATGGTATCACAGTGAACCCCTGGAAGAATGGCAAGCAGTTGGTATGGGACTACACGTGCGTATCAACCCTGGCTAACACCTACATTGACCTCAGTGTTGCACAACCAGGTGGCGCTGCCACCCACAGGGAAGCAGCCAAATCCCGTAAGTATAGAGAACTTGATCACCACTACAATTTTGTCCCCATTGCTTCTGAGACACTCGGCGCCTGGGGTAAAAGTGCTACCAGTTTTTTGAAGGAACTGGGTTCTAGGCTCATTGAAACAACAAGGGACCCTAGAGCTGCCAGCTTTCTTTTCCAGCGCCTCAGCGTGGCGATACAGAGGGGAAATGCGCACTGCATCCAGGGTTCCTGCCCGACATCTGAGGAGCTGGAGGAACTCGACAACCTATGATAACCATCTTTGTAACCTATATGTAACTCCTTTTTGTAACACAGTTCAAATAAAGCAAATATATATGTGTACATACAAAAGAATGGGGGTGGTAGGAGAAGAAAATATTAGTGTTCAGTGAGAAACCACAAGGTCTCCTCTGAATACGTTTTATTTTCTTCTCCAAGGCTATGGGTCCCCACATTGGCACCAGAGGTGGTACCCTCACAAAAAAAAAAAAATATATATTTATATATATATATATATATATATATATATATATATATATATATATATATATATATATATATATATATATATATATATATATATATAATATTACAGAACTCGTTAATTTATACCAGTACGGGGTCAGGTGATAAACAAGTACAATAAAGGAAAAGACAAGGATGGTACATAGGGGATAAATGGGGGTGGAAGCACATGCAAAGATTAATCAGGTGTAATAGGCCTGTTATGTTCAGCAGTGTGTTGGCATCGTTATATTCCGGTCTTGTCCTTACTTTCATGGTGGGTAGAGTAAATAGTTCCGTGATATGGGTGTTCATGGTATATATATTGTGACGATAATCTCTTTCAAGAGAGATTGAGCCTGCTCTTCCCTACATATAGTTACTTACATATATACAAAATAAGATGCTACCTTCAAGATATGTCTACCAGTAGCACAAAACGTTTTGACCAGGAAGCAAAACGTACCCTCAACTCCACACTCCCTCCACGCCGGCTCGTCCATCGTCAACCAGCAAACAACCATTCCCAGCCTGCCTGCTTCTGATTGGTGACCAGCCATTAGGAAGACTGCCGAACATCTGCACTCCTACATTTTCCCGTCACATTTCATGGAGGCCTGTCCTGGATGCTTCACTCAGGTACTAGTACTAGAATATCAATTTGTGGTAAGTGTACTTGGCTTTGCTACAGTTGCTTTTCAATATTTTCATTACTGTTCATATTTATATGGTGCTGTGTGTATTGTGCATTTTGAGAGTAGCATATGGTGAGTGTTGGATAACTTTGGATTACGTGGTGACTGTAGGCCTCAGTCATTCTCTTAATTGGTCATCTCTCCCTCAGTGTTATTACTCGTGTTTATCACCTTTTGTCCCTAGAGTATTTCTCACATTTAGGCAGGTCATCATTTTGGTACCCCAGTACTTTGATTTGTCTTCAGGTCAAAGCACCCTATCTTCTGCAATCCGACCGAAGGAGGATACAGAGGGCCACAGTTCCTCTAGCACAGACTACGTTGCTGAGTTGGGACCTCAGCAGCAGTTCTCGTCACCAGTTGACACTCGCAGAGTGCTTGACTAGCTGTCGTGGCGAGTGGACGTGTCCGCTGCTCGCTTCGGCGGTTTGGTGATTGTTACCAATTTTGGCCGTTTGGTGTCTCTGCTCGGACAGTGCTGACGTGGACTTCAAGATGGGGGTCCCCCTCCCACCAATACTGAGGGCTCAGTCTGTGGGCTTGGAATTTTCAAGCCGGGCTGGGTACCCGGAGATTGCGCGGATGTGTGAGCAGCTGCATATACCTGTGATGGATATTTACGGTGTCGAGCTGGTGACGGCACATCGAGTGATTCTTAAATTCACAGAGGAGTTGGCGTACCGTGAATTTCTACGTCGATACGAGGGGCGGACACTACCTCTGCAGGATGGTGCGGGCACTGTTTCCATATCTGATCGGAGTAGTGCCCTCACCTACGTCAGCGTGCATGGGGCTCCGTTGGAGTTTCTGGAGGGTCTACTCCGGCGGTACTTCGGCCGTTTTGGCGCCGTCGTTAGTGTGCGGGTGAACGTGGTATCTTCGAGCCCACTTAAGGGTGTGAGGACGAACATTCGCACCCTGGGCATGAGGCTCCGGGAGGATATTCCGTCCTCTGTGCGTCTGATGGGGTACACAGTTCGTGTGTTTTATGCCCGCCAGCCTCGGACGTGTTATCGTTGTGGCCTGTTGGGCCATCAGGCTGCTGGATGTTCTGCGCCGGCCTCTGCGCCTGTGAACCTCTTCAGTGAGGAGGATTTTCCACCGCTTCCTGTGGAGGAAGTTTCTGTGGCTATGGACGATTCTCTGGCCGCGGATATGCCCTCTGTGTCGCCTGATGCACCCCTGTGGTGGTGACTTCTCCTCCGGAGGTTGTGTCATCGCCTGGTGTTTCTCCTGCTCCGCCCAGTGTCTCTGGGATTCTTCGGCCGACACTCTGTTCGAATCCCCCGTCTTCCTCTGCTGCATCTGTCCCGGTCCCTGCACCCTCGACGTCTGTTCCGGATGTGCTGGGTACTGGGGTGGTTCCGGCGCTTCCCCATGTGTCTGGCCTGGTGCCCCGTGTGGTTGAGGATGCTGCAGTCCTGCGGCGTGCGTCGGTTTGCCCGGCTTGTGTTGAGCGTGTGTCTGAGTCGGCCTCCGGGTCTGATGATGTGTGGCCCTTGTCTAAGCGTTCCAGGCGTTCGTCGTCTGCATGGGAGGACGTTGGCGAATTCGACGCTTGTGAGTCTGCAGGCGACGGCGGGGTGGCTACGGCTGCATTGCGTACTACAGTGGCGGTGGAGGTGCATTTGCCAGAGAATGCCTGTGACGATCTTTCGGCCTCCACTTCCGATCTCGTGGCTGCTGTTCCTGCTTCGGGTGCATCGCCTGCCTCGGATGGCTCCGGTTCTTCGTGGGGGGTGGTGCCCCCTGCTGAGGTCCGTGGTGAGCAGGGTGGCCTAGTGCTGCTGTTGAAGAAGACTGCTCGCTCTGGTGATTCTGTGACTCCTGCCTCGGTCCCCGGTTCCTCGACTACGGTTTCGCCGCCTCCTCCTTCTGCGGCCATCTCTTCAGTGTCTCCTGCGGTCTCGGTGGAGGCATTGCCTTCTCGTCGCTTGTCCCCTGCTCCTGTGCGTCAGGAGACGAGGCCGTCTCGGCAGCCCTCGCACGCTTCATTGATGTCGTCTGCTTCCTCGGAGGGCGTGGCTTGTGCTCCCCAGCCTTCTTATGCGTCTTACGCCCATGAATTTCGGGAGTACCCGTTTCCGCCTGATCTGGAGATTCCAGAGTTTATGCCGGGTCCGCGGCGGATGGGGGGTCGTCGCCCCACCGACCAGGAGTATCTGATTTGGGAGGGCTATAAACTAAAGTATCCTTGGAAGTCGTTCCCTGAAAAGTATCTTACTCCCGAGGAGGTGGCTTTGCTTGACCCATGATTCCTTTATGTATTGTGGGTTCTTGCCATTAGTGTGCATGGTTGTGTGGTGTGGGTCGGGTGTGTGAGTAGGTGGGGAGGGTTTGTTTACCGGTCCCTGCGTGCTCCGGTTTGTGGTTGTGGGTTTCTATTATGTGGGGTTTGTGCAGTGTGCGTATGTGTCCGGTTCCTGTGTGAGTGTGTCTGGTTGTGGTTGGTATGTTTCCTTTATTATGTTTTGTGGTTTCTTTGGTTTAATGTGTTGTTTGTACCCTTGTTTGTGTAGTGCTGAGTGCCCTTCAGGCTTGTGGCGTATATGGTTTGTTTGTACTTTTATATTCCTGTCTTTTTATTATTGTTATTATTCTTATTATTGTTGTTTGTTCATGTTGGTGCCTCTCCGTGTGTGTTTACGGTGATGGTAGCCTTGTTCTGTTTTTTTTTTTACTGTTTTAGAGTCACTTCTGTGTTGTATTCCGATGTGTTTTGTCTTCATTGTTGTAAATTTGTTTTTGTTCTTATTGTTGACATTTGTTTTTTGTAAATTTTGTTATTTTGTGGTCGGCCCTTCCGGCCGGCGATTTGTCTTGTGTTTTGTCTTGTGTTTCTGTAAGTATGTCCTTCTGTTTTTTTTGCACGTATATGTTTTCTTGTAATGTCTGTGGGTTTGTTTTGTTTTATTGTATTTATAAGCATGCTTGCATGTAAACTTAAAAAAAAAAAAAAAAAGTTGACACTCGCACCCCTACACGTCGGTCAGAGATGATGATATTTACTTAGGTAGGGAATTAATTAGCTTTCTTTTTTCAGAGCACAGAAGTTCGTTAATTCTGTAAGTATCATATTTCAATTAGTGGGAAAGCCCTTGCTTCTGTCCTATAGAGACTCGGCAAGGTATGCCTACATTCTTGGACTACCTTATTCACTTTTGAAGCAATTAAATGTTTCATTTGTTTTAGAAACTCAGTTTCATTTATTTAGTAGGATTTTCTTGCCCTTATTCTCTTACTTTGAGTACCGGGTACAAGATTTCCTGCGATTTTGATTGACTAATCATTTACCATCCTAAAATTAACGTTAATTGTTAACGATTAAAATTCCACAGGATAGTTACCATTTGCCACGTTATCCTGTTTCTGACATTTACCATACAAGTATATTCATTGTACATTTATTTGCTATTTTTCACCATGTTTCGTCTCCCAGCTTTCCGTAACCATCCAGCAGGTGAAATAGGGAACTTAAGTCGTGCCAAGAGGACCGAATTACAAGCTCTTGCCCACGAGTATCCACTAGATGCTCCCCAAGGAGCCAACAAAAATGACTTGCACAACTTAATATTGGATCACCTCTTAGATGAAGGGAAGATTGACTCTGAAACTCACAAAAAATATTTTATTGCAGATAAACATGCTCTGGCAGCGATGAAATTGAAGCTCGAACTTGCAAACATCGAGCGAGAACAACAGAAAAAAGCTCTCCAGATAAAGAAAGAAGAGGCTGCCCTCAAAGAACGAGAGGTTGCCATAAAGAAAGAAGAAAGGGAACGAGAAGCCACCTTGAGGAGGAAGAACACGAACGAGAGGTGGCCCTCAAAGAACGAGAGGCCGCCATACGGAAGGAAGAACAAGAACGAGAGTGCCCCCAAGGAACGTGAGACGGCCATTCAAAGAGCGTGATCGAGTACAGCTTGAAGCCAAAAAACTTCACCTGGAGATGCAACGCGAGCATGATAAAAAACAAGCTGATATGGCTATAGCATGTCGTCAACAAGAACTCACCTTGGAAACTACAAACCACAATCAGCACCAACAAGCCACTCCTAGTCTTCCCGTAAGTTTCAATGTCTCCCATGCAAGTAAGTTAATGCCACCATTCGTTGAGACAGAAATCGACATGTTTTTCACCACTTTTGAGACCCTAGCTAAAAAACTTGCTGGCCTGCCGATCAATGGTCTACCCTTCTCAGAGTGCATCTCACAGGTAGAGTTGCAGTTACTCTCAGTACCTTAGCGTCTGAGAATGACTACCAGACCCTGAAGCAAGCAGTTTTGGACGCCTACCGTCTCTCCACCGAAAGCTACAGACGAAAATTCCGTGATTACCTAAAGGCAAGTACCACCACCTACACCGGGGAAACCGTCCTTATCACTGACCTTACTGCTACCACTCCGTATCCACTCGCCAGAGTCCACCTGGATTGTCCTTTCGTGACCGGTGAAGTCCAAGTCGCCATCAGGGAAAAGCCTTTTCCCATGCCTGGAGTGCAACTTCTCCTGGGCAATGACTTGGCAGAAGATCTGCAACCGTCCAACCTGATCATCATGGACAAAACCCCAGGTGTGTACCTCTGTAATGGATAATCCCATCTTTGAATATGTTCCAGCAGAGATCCAAGAAAATGATGAAGTTTCTCCTCCGGTTTTGGTGACCACCTGTGCACAAGCTGCACGACCGCAACCAGCTGACTCTACTGCTACCGCTGTCCCTCAAGACCCTCAGAATCTACCACCGAATCTTACTAAGTTTGAGTTCCGTAAGTTACAGAGGGAGGATCCTTCATTAACGCCATTATTCTTCCAGGCTGAGACTCAACCTGACAGTATTCCTGGGTTCTTCCTAGAGAATGAGTTGCTCTACCGCAGGTACAGACCCAGTAAGCTGAAGGAGGATGACGATTGGGCAAATGTCGAACAACTAGTGGTTCCCACCAGCCTACGGCCCGATATTCTACACCTGGCCCACGGAGCACTTTCTCACTATGGTTTTAACAAAACCTACCACGGAATAAGACAAGACTACTACTGGCCAGGTATGGTTAAAAAAGTAAAAAAGGTACGTACAACAGTGTCATACATGTCAGATGGCAGGTAAACCTAACATCTCTATCCCCAGAGCACCACTGACACCCATCCAGGTGCCTGCGGAACCTTTCCACAGACTCATCATAGACTGTGTTGGTCCTTCACCCCGGACCAGTTCTAGCAACGCCTATATACTAACCATCCTGTGTCCTACCACCAGATTCCCCATAGCAGTTCCAGTAAAGAACATTACGGCTGCTACTGTGGTGAAACACCTATTGAAGATCTTCACTCAGTATGGATTTCCAAGAGAGGTTCAAAGTGACTGTGGCACCAACTTCACCAGTGATCTCTTCAAGAAGACACTGGAAGAGTTCAATATCACACAGGTATTGTCCAGCCCCTATCATCCTGCTTCACAGGGTTCTCTTGAACGTAGTCATCAGACTATTAAAGCACTCCTAAAGAAATTTTGCAATGAAACCTTGAAGGACTGGGATAAACAACTTGACCTCATTATGTGCATTTTCAGAAGTCTCCCCCATGAGTCTCTAGGAGTATCTCCTTATGAGATGCTCTACGGACGTAAGTGCCATACTCCTCTCAAAGCTTTTAAAGACTCTCTACGTAATGCCACCTTCAGTGACCCTCAGAATGTGCCCCAGTTTCTTCAAACTTAAAACACATTCTAGAGAGAGTACGTAAATTTGCTAATGACAATCTATTGAAAGCTCAGGAGAGGATGAAGACTCATTACGACCAAAGCAGCAAAATAAGGAATTTAAACCAGGAGACTTCGTGTTGGCATATTTTCCTATCCCAGGTTCTCCATTGCAAAACAGTTTTCAGGACCCTACCGCATAAGGAGTGCAGAAACAACCACAACTACGTTCTTGAGACTCCAGATAGGCGGCGGAAACCCAGTTGTGCCACGTCAACCTCCTGAAGCAGTATCAATACTTCCCCCCACTGTGTTGGTATCATTCTCTACATTTAAAGGTCCATACCTCCACAGTGAGACCTTCCCTGCTTCTCCTCCCGAAAGCACTAACTGAGTCAGTGCCTTCCAACTCGGAAATCCTAACTGATCTTCATACCTATTTGCAGGACAGTAATAGTGCACCTCTCATCAGAATCTTCAAGGAACATCAGAAGTTGTTCAGCGATGATCCACAGGAGTGTAATGTGGTTCAGCACGACATCCAGCTACTCCCGACACCCGCCGATTCGTCAACCTTTCTACCGAATCAGCCCGAGCAAAAAGGAAGTTATGCGTGCTGAGGTACAGTACCTCCTGGATCATGGGCTGGCCACCCCTTGTGAGTCCCCTTGGGCCTCACCCTGCATCTTGGTGCCGAAACCGCAAGGTAAAGTGAGGTTGTGTACCGATTATCGGAAATTGAATCTTGTGACTGTCAAGGATGCGTACCCCTTACCTAGAATAGATGACATCCTTGACGCCATTGGTAATGCTCGGTATTGTCTAAGCTAGACTTACTCAAAGGATACTACCAAGTATGTTTGACAGAGCGAGCTAAGGAATATCTGCCTTCACCACTCCCTTTGGCCTTTACAGATATGAACGCCTTCCATTTGGACTATGTAATGCCCCGGCCACCTCCAGCGAGCTGTCAACCGCGTCATCCATGGCTTAGATAACACCTACGCCTACTTGGATGATATCGTTGTAGCAACTAACACCTGGAACGAACATCTGCTCCAGCTGCAACGATTGTTCGCCAAGCTCCTGACAGCCGGCCTCACCATCAACTTGGGCAAGTCCATCTTTGCTAAAGGTAAAGTGCGTTATCTTGGTCATGTGATAGGGAGTGGCAGCCTAGCTCCGTTAAACGTACACACTCAAGCCATCCAGCATTACCCACAGCCTACCACCAGGAAGCAGCTCCTGCGCTTCCTTGGTCTTGCCTCCTACTACCGTAGGTTTGTGAAGAATTTTAGTACGGTAGCGACACCATTGATCACTTTAACCAGCCCCAAGCAACGGTATCATTGGACCATTCAGTAAACCATTGCTTTTGAACAACTTAAATCTCTGCTCTGTTCTAATCCTATTCTCGCCTCGCCAGATATCATGAAACCTTTCATCCTCCATGTCGACGCCAGTGGTACCGGCATCAGGGGTGTCCTGATGCAACAACGAGGCGAGGAGGTTCTACCTTTTAGCTACTACAGCCTCAAGTTAAAACCACACCGGAAGAATTACAGCACTATCAAAAAGGAGCTACTCTCCATCGTCCTGAATTTACAGCACTTTGCATCGTACCTACAAGGTACTCAGTCTACCACCATCTACTCGGACCACAATCCCCTACGCTTCTTGCAGCAAGCCCAATTCAACAATCAACGACTTCTACGATGGGCTTTATATCTGCAGAATTTCAACCTGGAGATCTTCTACCTCAAGGGTTCTGACAACATCATAGCAGACGCCCTCTCCAGAGTCTATGAGGTAGAGGCAGCTCCACCTACCACTCTACCATCTGAAGAAGTAACTTGACCTTGTAAGAGCAGGCTTCGGGGGAGAGTTGTGACGATAATCTCTTTTAAGAGAGATTGAGCCTGCTCTTCCCTACATAAAGTTACTTACATATATACAAAATAAGATGCAACCTTCAAGATACGTCTACCAGTAGCACAAAACGTTTTGACCAGGAAGCAAAACGTACCCTCAACTCCACACTCCCTCCACGCCGGCTCGTCCGTCGTCAACCAGCAAACAACCATTCCAGCCTGCCTGCATCTGATTGGTGACCAGCCATTAGGAAGACTGCCGAACATCTACACTCCAACATTTTCCCGTCACAATATATTTATACATATATATGCAACAATGATCACAAAATCACTGATCCAAGTATGCAGAATAACCACATGTGAAAAATAGAAAATGCTTAACGCGTTTTCGGCTAATTCGCCTTCATCAGAGCAAAGTAGAATGAAGATCATCTTCATTCTACTTTGCTCTGATGAAGGCGAATTAGCCGAAAACGCGTTAAAAATGTTCTATTTTTCACATGTGGTTATTCTGCATATATATATATATATATATATATATATATATATATATATATATATATATATATATATATATATATATATATATATATATATATATATATATATATATATATATATATATATATATATATATATATATATATATATATATATATATATATATATTGTGACGGTAACGAGTTGGAAATGGTGGTCGGCAGTCTTCCAACTAGCAGGTGTCAGTGCTGGGCCACATATAATATATAAAAAAAAGAAAAGAAAAAAAAGAGAAAAAAAAGAATGACTGCGTGATTGGTAATCTGTGGTAAGGTCGGAAATATAAAAGACAATAATAAAAAATGGATTTTAATAACAATAAAAAAACACAAATTGAAACAAATGCAAAATCTTGGCTTAATGGTAAAAAATGTCAAGTGGAAAAAATACATAAACATGAAAATAGATTACGTTAATGGGGAGGAGAATTGACATACAAAAGTAAATAAAATATGAATGCTGGAATATATGCACTAACTATAAACCTCTATTTGACCACACAAGGTGAGTCACTTAGGAGTTCATAGCTTGAGAGCACACGATATTCTGGCTGGCAGAAACGCAAGGGACTCCAACAATAACTGGCGAGGACTTGTGATTGGCGAGGAGCCGGAGTGGAGTGTTGGTTGGCGGCCAATGAGGAAGCTGGATGGCCGCAAGTCGCTAGTTAGGCAGTTGAAGGGTTCGGCGCGTCGACCAGGTGCGTGCAGCAGGTGCTGGAGTGGGGGGAGGAGGGAGTTGCTGGTACGTGTGGCTATCTTAATATACGTTTAGCCACTACAAAACGTATCTTGTATATTGATGAGGACGGGATGAGACAGAAATAGCAGGCTAAATCTCTGATAAGAGATTATCGTCACAACTCTCCCCCGAAGCCTGCTGTTTCGGGTGAATCATGTCCACTGGAGGTAGAGTGGGAGGTGGAGCTGCCTCTACCTCATGCACTCTGGAGAGGGCGTCAGCGATGATGTTATCAGGCCCCTTGATGTAGCAGATCTTTAAATTGAAGCCTTGAAGATATAAAGCCCATCGCAGCAGACGTTGGTTATTAAATTGGGCTTGATGTAAAATCTCAGAGGGTTGTGGTCCGAATAGATGGTAGTGGACCTAGCACCGTGCAGATATGGTGCAAAGTGTTGTAAGCTCAGGACGATGGACAGGAGTTCCTTCTCTATAGTACTGTAGTTCTTCTGATGAGGCTTCAACTTGCAACTGTAGTAGCTGACAGGTAGAACCTCCTCGCCTCGCTGCTGCATTAAGACACTTCCGATGCCGGTACCACTGGCGTCGACATGGAGGATGAAAGGCTTCTTGATATCTGGTGAGGCGAGAATGGGATTAGAACAGAGGAGGAATTTGAGTTGTTCGAATGCAACGGTTTGCTCTCTGGTCCAATTATACCGTTGCTTGGGACTGGTTAAGGTGATTAATGGGGTTGCAACAGTGCTAAAATTCTTCACAAACCTACGGTAATAGGAAGCAAGACCAAGGAAGCGCAGGAGCTGCTTCCTGGTAGTAGGCTGTGGATACTGTTGGATTGCTTGAATGTGAATGTTTAACGGAGCCAGGCTGCCACTCCCTATAACATGACCCAGGTACCGCACTTTACCTTTCGCGAAGGTGGACTTGCCCAAATTGATGGTGAGGCCGGCTTTCAGGAGCTTGTAGAACAATCGTTGTAGCTGGAGCAGGTGTTCGCTCCAGGTGTTGGATGCTACCACGATGTCGTCCAAATAGGCGTAGGTGTTTTCCAAGCCCTGGATGACGCGGTTGACAGCTCTCTGAAAGGTGGCTGGGGCATTGCAGAGTCCAAAGGGAAGGCGATTGTACCTGTAGAGACCAAACGGGGTTATAAAGGCGGACAGTACCTTAGCTCGCTCCGTTAAACTCACCTGGTAGTAGCCCTTTAGTAGGTCTACCTGAGACAGGTAGCGGGCATTACCAATGGCATCCAAATGTCGTCTACCCTGGGTATTGGGTAGGCGTCCTTCACTGTGACCTGGTTCAACTTCCTATAATCCGTACACAGACGGATTTTGCCGTGAGGTTTGGGTACCAGGATGCATGGTGAGGCCCAGGGGGACTCACAGGGGGTAGCCAGTCCATGGTCCAAGAGATACTGTACCTCAGCCCGCATGACTTCCGTTTTGCTCGGGCTGATTCGGTAGAATGGTTGGCGAATCGGCTGGGTGTCAGGTAGCAGTTGGATGTCGTGCTGAGTTACAGTACACTCTTGGGGTCATCTCGAAACAACTCTTGATATTCTCTGACGAGTTTGATTAGTGGAGCACTATTATCGTCCTGAAAATGATGTTGAAGGTTAGTAAGGATTTCCGAGTTAGAGAGCGCTGTCTCAGTGTCAGTGCTCTCGGAAGGAGAAGCAGGGAAGGTCTCACTGTGGCTGTATGGACCTGTAAATGAGGTGAAATTGGTTAACACAGTGGGAGGAACCCCATGGTAGGGCTTGAGTAAATTAATGTGGCACAGCTGGGTCTTCCGCCGCCTATCGGGGGTCTCGAGAACGTAGTTGAAGTTGTTCCGGCACTCCTTAACACGGTAGGGTCCTGAGAACCTGTTCTGTAAAGGAGAACCTGGGATAGGGAAATAGGCAAGCACTAAGTCTCCTGGTGTAAACTTCCTTACTTTACAGTGCCGGTCGTAACGAGTCTTCATCCTCTCCTGGGCTTTCTGTAGGTTGTTGCTGGCAAAGGAATGGACCCTCTCTAGAATGTGTCGGAGATTTTGAAGATACTGGGGCACACTCTGATGCTCACTGAAGGTGTCATCACGTAGAGAATCCTTGAAAGCCTTGAGAGGTGTACGGCACTTACGTCCGTAGAGCATCTCATAAGGAGATACTCCTAGTGACTCGTTGGGAAGACTTCTGAAAATACACATGATGAGATCAATTTGCCTATCCCAATCCTTTGAGGTCTCATTACAGAACTTTTTTAAGAGTGCCTTGATGGTTTGATGACTACGCTCGAGAGAACCCTGTGAAGCAGGATGATAGGGGCTGGACAGTACCTGTTTGATGTTGAACTCCTCCAGAGTCCGTTTGAAGAGATCACTGGTGAAGTTGGTACCACAGTCGCTCTGAATCTCCCTCGGAAATCCATACTGGGTGAAGATTTTCAGTAGATTCTTCACCACTGTAGCAGCTGTAATATTTTTCACTGGAACTGCTATCGGAAATCTGGTGGTAGGACACAGGATGGTTAAGATATT
>WNGS01000411.1:3448352-3485888 GCA_020271785.1 Procambarus virginalis
GATCTAACAAACATCAATAGAATAGTCTAGCATATTTAATATTGATACCAATATTCCTACCAGTAAGTGTTTTCAATGGTTTTTAGTCTTTCTTTTAACCTACAGAGTAGATCATTTACAATGTCACTGTTAATACCAACTCCAAGGTATTTGTGCTGCCTACACGTTTCAATGTTCTGGTTGTTGACCTTGAAAGTTATAGGGACACGAGTATTCTCTCGGGGATGGAGAACTCTGGATTTAGTTATAGAGATAACAAGACCACATTCAATGCTTTAGCAGCGAATGAATCAAGTAGAGCTTGCAGTCTAGTTTGGGAATTTGCAACAATGCATATATCATCGGCATAACAAATGACGGCTTCAATCAGGTAGTGTGGGAATATCAATTGTTAATTATGCATCAGAACATTGAACAGTGTAGGACTTAGCACTCCACCCTGGGGTGTACCCAACTCAAAGCGTGCACAAAGTTTACTTTTGACCCCCTTGAAAAGGACTGAGGCGGTTCTGTTACTCAGGTAACCCTGAGCCATGTCAACAGTCTTCCCTTAACTCCAAAAGAGGCTAGCTGTTCTAGGATTATTTCTCTGTTTGCTGTATCAAAGGCAGTTTGGAGATCAATAAATGCCGCCTGAGAGTTTGGTCCCTCTCTGATAAAATACTCAGCAAAGCAAGTTTGTGTGCTTCTTCAGGAAGAAAACCATACAGGTTAGGGGCAAGGTGGGCTTGATTTGAAACATTAGTCTGTCGAGAATAATTCTCTCAAGAACTTTACACATGCACGACGTCAGAGAAATGGGTCTAAATTTTTGTGAATTAGGCTTGGGTATGGGTATTATGAGTGCCTGTGTCCAGCGGTCAGGTAAGACACCCTGCCTTAGACTTTGATTAAACAATTCTAGCAGAGGGGCTATTTGGCAGCTCAGCAAGACTCTCATGGTGTTGTATGTGATGCCATCCTCTCCAGGAGAGGTAGCCTTACCTTTCTTGAGTGCATGTTTAATTTCAAAGGGGTTATGCCATAGTTATCATCAGGCCCTATTTCACTACAGGCAATTTCAATATTGAAGTTACGATTTATTTTGTACTAGCCAGATAGTTTTGCACATCTAGGGGCAGGCTGCTTATACTAGCAGTGCTTGCATATTGCTGAAGCAGCATGTCGGCATAGTCTACGGGTGAATGGTGATCAAGTTGACGACTGCTAGGACGAGAAATCTTTTAATTTTATTCCACATTTGGGATGAGGAGGTTGCATGATTGATGCCTTGCAAAAACTGTTCCCAGTGCTGGTTATACACCTGTTCCTTTAGCTCTCTAAACTCTCGGCTGGCTTTAAGAAATATGTTGAGGGTGTCAGCTGTTTTATGTGTTTTATACTGCTCAGCTAGGAATAGAACTCTGTCATGCATGGGCTCAAGGCGTGAGTCAGTGAACCACCTCTGTCCCTTCCTCACTGGTTTGGGTCTTGTGGATTTTACAACATTGTCATAAAAAGCGGTTACTTCAGTGACCAGGTCCTCATATAATGCATTGACGGTAGTAAAACAGTAAGTGTTATACCATTCAGAAATGCGGAATTTGAAGAGCATGTGTAAATTTTCAGGGATGTTAATTACTTTTTTGCAAAGTTTGGGGGTTTGAGATTATTGATAGTGTATGAACTGAATATGGCAAAGTGATCACTAACTAATTCATGAACAATTGATCCTCCGACAGCATTATCAATGAGACCGTGACCAATGACATAATCAAGCCTGCCACCCATGAGGTGTGTGACGTTAGAGGAGTCAAAGTTGAATACGGACATGTTATTATCTCTTAAGTATTTTACAAAGACTCTGCCATTCCTGTTTGTTTTGGTGTCACCCAGGCTAGTGTGTCTAGCATTAAAATCACCCATTACAATGGTTTGAGAGCTGCTGGTCATTTTTGGGAGAGAGGCTTCCACCATTTGATCGCACCTTACTATACATAACTAATTTAAGAAACCCGGTCGCTGTAGCATCTGAAACTGCTGATAACCAGCAGCTCTCAAACCATTGTAATGGGTGATTTTAATGCTAGACACACTAGCCTGGGTGACACCAAAACAAACAGGAATGGCAGAGTCTTTGTAAAATACTTAAGAGATAATAACATGTCCGTATTCAACTTTGACTCCTCTAACGTCACACACCTCATGGGTGGCAGGCTTGATTATGTCATTGGTCACGGTCTCATTGATAATGCTGTCGGAGGATCAATTGTTCATGAATTAGTTAGTGATCACTTTGCCATATTCAGTTCATACACTATCAATAATCTCAAACCCCCAAACTTTGCAAAAAAAGTAATTAACATCCCTGAAAATTTACACATGCTCTTCAAATTCCGCATTTCTGAATGGTATAACACTTACTGTTTTACTACCGTCAATGCATTATATGAGGACCTGGTCACTGAAGTAACCGCTTTTTATGACAATGTTGTAAAATCCACAAGACCCAAACCAGTGAGGAAGGGACAGAGGTGGTTCACTGACTCACGCCTTGAGCCCATGCATGACAGAGTTCTATTCCTAGCTGAGCAGTATAAAACACATAAAACAGCTGACACCCTCAACATATTTCTTAAAGCCAGCCGAGAGTTTAGAGAGCTAAAGGAACAGGTGTATAACCAGCACTGGGAACAGTTTTTGCAAGGCATCAATCATGCAACCTCCTCATCCCAAATGTGGAATAAAATTAAAAAGATTTCTCGTCCTAGCAGTCGTCAACTTGATCACCATTCACCCGTAGACTATGCCGACATGCTGCTTCAGCAATATGCAAGCACTGCTAGTATAAGCAGCCTGCCCCTAGATGTGCAAAACTATCTGGCTAGTACCAAAATAAATCGTAACTTCAATATTGAAATTGCCTGTAGTGAAATAGGGCCTGATGATAACTATGGCATAACCCCCTTTGAAATTAAACATGCACTCAAGAAAGGTAAGGCTACCTCTCCTGGAGAGGATGGCATCACATACAACACCATGAGAGTCTTGCTGAGCTGCCAAATAGCCCTCTGCTAGAATTGTTTAATCAAAGTCTAAGGCAGGGTGTCTTACCTGACCGCTGGACACAGGCACTCATAATACCCATACCCAAGCCTAATTCACAAAAATTTAGACCCATTTCTCTGACGTCGTGCATGTGTAAAGTTCTTGAGAGAATTATTCTCGACAGACTAATGTTTCAAATCAAGCCCCACCTTGCCCCTAACCTGTATGGTTTTCTTCCTGGAAGAAGCACACAAACTTGCTTTGCTGAGTATTTTATCAGAGAGGGACCAAACTCTCAGGCGGCATTTATTGATCTCCAAACTGCCTTTGATACAGCAAACAGAGAAATAATCCTAGAACAGCTAGCCTCTTTTGGAGTTAAGGGAAGACTGTTGACATGGCTCAGGGGTTACCTGAGTAACAGAACCGCCTCAGTCCTTTTCAAGGGGGTCAAAAGTAAACTTTGTGCACGCTTTGAGTTGGGTACACCCCAGGGTGGAGTGCTAAGTCCTACACTGTTCAATGTTCTGATGCATAAATTAACAATTGATATTCCCACACTACCTGATGAAGCCGTCATTTGTTATGCCGATGATATATGCATTGTTGCAAATTCCCAAACTAGACTGCAAGCTCTACTTGATTCATTCGCTGCTAAAAGCATTGAATGTGGTCTTGTTATCTCTATAACTAAATCCAGAGTTCTCCATCCCCGAGAGAATACTCGTGTCCCTATAACTTTCAAGGTCAACAACCAGAACATTGAAACGTGTAGGCAGCACAAATACCTTGGAGTTGGTATTAACAGTGACATTGTAAATGATCTACTCTGTAGGTTAAAAGAAAGACTAAAACCATTGAAAACACTTACTGGTAGGAATATTGGTATCAATATTAAATATGCTAGACTATTCTATATGATGTTTGTTAGATCTCTCGTTGATTATAATGCTCTGCACTTAATTAATTTCCCCTCCTCTGTGTTGGAGAAACTTGAAGTAGTACAGAATGAGGCCATGAGGATAATTCTTGGTGCCCCAAGATGCACAAGAATCATCAACATGCGGGAAGAACTGAAGCTTCCAACCATACAAGAGAGAATAATGCAAGTCAACACCACCTTTTGCCTTAAAGTCATGAGAGACCCTACATCTCCTGCATTGCTCAGAGACAAATTATTTAGTGCTGTTAACACCCTATTGACCGGTGCCGATATACCAACTCACTCCTTTTATGATAAATGGCTGAGGAACAATGCTTACAATCTCCTCATACTTAACATCCCTTTTAAGTGCAATCTACCTATCTCTGATATTCCTCTTTATCTGTACCCCACCATTCGAGTATCATACACACCTGTCACCAAGAAAGATAATGAGAATCTTGCTCTTCTCAAAGCTGTCACTCTTGAAACAATTGCCTCCTCCATCGAGGGTTTAAGATCTCACGAGCACTGTGCCTACACCGACGGCTCAGTCCAATCCTCTACTGGACGGACTGCAGCAGCATGTAGGTTTTATAGAAATAATATTTGCACAAAGACTGTCAGTGTCAGGTTAAACAACTGGCTGACCTCCACACAAGCAGAACTAGCAGCATTACACTTAGCTACCAGTACATTAAAAACATTGGAGGAGGAATAATATTCTGTGATTCAAAGTCTGCTCTTCAAGCAATCGAAAACTTCTCTTGGAAGATCGATAGCAAGAACCTCATACTCCCAATTGTAAATGACCTAATTGATGCACAGAGTAAAGGGTCTCGAATTTCCTTTGTATGGATACCTTCACACATAAATATAACCCATCATAATGAAACAGACCTTGCAGCCAAATTAGCGTGTAACAAGTTTGAAGTTGACTTAGATCTAGGTATCCCCATCTCTGCTGTCAAAACTACATTGATCCAAACATTCAGATCTGATAGGAAAGAACTTACTGACTCCCAACGACCTGAAAGTACTAGTATAAAAAGCTATGATTTGTTCAGATCTGAAACCTACATCTATGGGCAGCACAAAACGTCCACTAGACTGTGCGACACAGTGGTTGCAAGGATCAGGTTGGGTTACCGTTACCTGTGGCAGGTGGCTGCAGGTGACGGATCTCCCAATCCTGAGCACTCCAGTTGCAAACTCTGTGAGCAGGAACTACGGCACGATCTCCCGCACTACATCACTGAATGCCCAGTTATTAGACCTTTCAGACCAGTTGGCATGAGGTACCTGGAGCTTTGCAATTACTTTATTCACTCCCGTATTCTTGAAGATATCCTCACAATGTACCCAAAATTTGCCAGTGCAGGCTACTAAACATATGGCCCTGTATGACTAACCATCCTGCGAGATGGGGACCTTTATTACCACTGCTGCCTTATTCAATCTTGTGTTGATGATATCCTCAAAATGCATCCGGAATCTGCCAGTGCAGACTGCTTATCACATGTCTCTGTATGACTAACCATCCTGTGTGATGGGGATTTTCTAGCATCAACTAGTTAGCTTTTTTGACACACTGTACTCCACTTCATATAGTCTAGGGTAGCTGCACTAATGCAGATGTACCCAAGGAATTAATAAAAAAAAAAAATAAAATGAGCTGGCGCGCGGGGTGGGGGTGGCCGGGCCGGGCGGCGGGTGGCACACGGGCGGCCTGGGGTGGCCCCCGTTCATACACACATGGATGGGGAATCACTAACAACCCCATCATACCAGAGCATGACACGCTCTTACACTGGGGTGACAAGGGTGACAATGGCCGGCGTCACCACCACATGGACGCTGTCGGGTGGAATTCAGAGTCCAACAGGGGCCTGTAATATCACCATCATTACACTCCCCATATTCCACCTATAGTCCATTGTTCTCTACACTAGACAGGATACTTGGACCACCTGTTACACCATGAGGCTCTGCCAGCTGCCCCATGGGTGATCACTGTCTCTGAGGCTTTCACTGTCCTGCTGCACTCATTGGCCCCAATTTCACGCAAATTGGGCCTCGACACAACCCATGATGGCAGGGGTGCCATGCTCGATGAGTAATTTGAACGTCAGAAGCGATTAACGGGGGTGGAGGTGGCCGGCTGCCACCCCCACCCAAAATCACCTCTTCCTCAACTTGCTGCCCAGTCCCAACTGACTCTTTTGGCGGGTAGGGAAACTCAAATCCCCATATCTCCCCCCGACCTTGTCTTGACCAATCAGCACAAAGCCGGCACAACTCCATGGTGCCGCTTCCAATAACAGCTGTTCGCGCCAAAACTCGGCATAGAAGCAGAGGTGCCTAAACCAATCACAGGCGCCCCTCACCCTCAGGCGTCCCGTGACGTCACAAGGAAGGGGAGGCCTAAAGACAATGGCGCAATGTCTCACATGGTGGGAGAGGGCAACGTTCACCCCACTGCCCCCCCACCTTTAACGGTCTGAGTCAAATATCTCCTCACACCACCTACTCTCAAATCTCATCCTATTTCACAGAACCAGGAAAATTTACGTAATTCTCTCTACAGAGCAATCACAGACCTCTAGTCAGTCCCAAACGACAGTCCTTAACATAAGCTTTCATTCGACACCCCACAAGTATATGTTAGTTTGAAAGCTTCAGTTTCTAGAGTCCCTAGAGCGACTAGCCTAATCTAGAAACTAGGAAAACTAGCTGAAGGAATCTAGATTCCCTCACAATTCTAGATTCCCTCACAATAAGTTTTACTTTCCCTTGAGATGTGTTTTACTTTCTTGTGATGAGTTTTAATCTCCTTATGATGTGTTTTACTTTCCTCGTAATGGGTTTTGATTTCCTTGTGATATGTTTCTCCATGTGATGTGTTTTGCCAACCTCGTGATGTGTTTTACTTTCTTAGTGATGTGCCTCATTTTACAGCGATGAGTTTTACTTTAATTATTATGTGATTTACTTTCTTTTGTGGTGTGTTTTACTTCCTCGTGATGTGTTTTGTTTTCCTCCTCATGTGGTTCAGTTAATGACATGTTATTTACTTTCCCCGTGATATGCATTATTTTCCTCGTGATGTGTTTTACGTTTCCCGTGATATGCTTTACTTTCTCGTGATGTGTTTTTCTTTCCTTGTAATGGTTTTACTTTCCTCTTGATATGTTTTACTTTTACCGTAATGTACTCACCTAGTTGTATTGACTTAGTTGTGCTTTTGGGGTTGAGCTTCGGCTCTTTGGTTCTGCGTCTCAACTGTCAATCAACTGGTGTTTAGATTGCAGAAGGAATCTGATGAGTTGCAATCCATGATGTGTTGTATTTACCTTGAAATGTGTTTTACTTAACACATGATGCGTTCTATTTTCCTCTTGATATATTTTACCTTCTTCATTATGCTTTATTTTCCTTTTGATGATTTTTTCATTCCTTGTGATGTATTTTACTTTCCTCATGAGGTATATTACTTTCCTCTTGGTGGGTTACACTATACTGAGATGTGTTTTAGGTCCCTTGTGATGTGTTTTACTTTCGTCGTTATATATTTGAGTTTACTGAGAAGTGTTTTACTTTCCATGTCATGTGTTTTACTGTCCATGTCATGTGTTTTACTGCCCATGTCATGCGTTTCATTTTCTCGTAATGTGTTTTTATTTCCCGTGATGTGTCTTACTTTCGCAGCGATGTGTTTTACTCTCCTAATGATGTGCTTCTGTTTAGTGAGATGAGTTTTACTATTATCATGATGTGCTTTACTTCTTCATGATGTTTTACTTACCTTGTGATGTGTTATACTTCCTCGTGATGGGTTTTACATTCCTCATGATGTGTTTTACTTTATTCATGATATGTTTTACTTTTCTCATGATGTGTTTCACTTTTCTTTTGATGTCTTTACACTTTACTGACATTTCCTGCTGATGTGTTTATCATTCCACATTATATGTTTTACTTCTCTCTTGAAGGATTTTACTTTCCCCGTAATGTGTCAAACTTCCTCAGGATGCGTTTTAATTTCCTCATTATGTGTTTTGTTTTCATTGTGATGTATTTTACTTTCCTCATAATGTGTTTTGCTTTTCTCTTGTGATGTATATTGCTTAAAACATATCCTCGTTATGTACTCACCTAGTTGTGCTTGCGTGAGTTGAGCTCTGGCTCTTTGGTCCTGCCTCTCAACTGTCAATCAACGGGAGTCCTGACTGCTGAGGCTCTATAATATCTTCATTTGAAACTGTATATGGCCGTCTGCCTCCACCGCATCACTGTCTAATGCATTCCATCTGGAATGCAGATGCTACGCTAACTGAAAAAGTTAGTTCTAATGTCCCTATGGGTCATTTGGGTACTCAGTTACGACCTGTGTCCCTTTCATCACGATCCTCCGTGTTAAGCAGTTTATCTTTATCTGCCATGACAATTCCTCTTAGAATATTGTAGGTATTGATCATGTCTCCCCTAACTCTCTGTATTCCAGTGTTTTGAGGTTCAGTTCTAGTAATTTTTCTTCATAACTCATTTCTCTCAGCTCGCGGACTAGTCTGGTGGTATACCTCTGAATCTTTCCTAATTTCGTTTCGTGTTTGACTAGATGTGGACTCCACGCTATAGCCACATATTTCAGTATTGGTCTGACATGTGAGGAATATAAGGTTCTGAATGATTCCTTACAATAGTTTCTGAAGGCAGTTCTTATGTTCGCCAGCCTTCCATACGCAGCTGATGTCATGCTTTTAATTTTGGCTTCAGGGAACAGGTCTGGTGTGATATCAACTCCCAGATCTTTCTCTCATCCTGACTTCTGAAGTATTTCCTCTTCCAGCTGGTACCTTGTGTTAGATCTCCTGCTCCCTACACCTATATTCCTCACATCGCCTTGCTCGAGTTAAACCCTAGTAGCCATTTGTTGGACCATTCCTTCAGTCTGTCCAGGTCATTCTGTAGTATCTTGCTACATTGAGAGGAATGAGTCAGTGTATATTAACGTACATTAAAACATGCAGTGTTTTACTTTTCTTGTGATGTGTTTTACTTACTTCATGATATGTTTTACTTTCCTCATTATTTGTTTTTCTTTCCTATATATTTGGTTTTCTTTCCTTGATATTTGTTTTACTTTCTTTTCTATATGTTTTCTTTCCTCATGATATATATTTTTGGGAGCCGGTCGGCCGAGCGGACAGCACACTGGACTTGTGATCCTAGGTTCGATTCCGGGCGCCGGCGAGAAACAATGGGCAGAGTTTCTTTCACCCTATGCCTCTGTTACCTAGCAGTAAAATAGGTACCTGGGTGTTAGTCAGCTGTCACGGACTGCTTCCTGGGGGTGGAGGCCTGGTCGAGGACCGGGCCGCGGGGACACTAAAAAAAAGCCCCAAAATCATCTCAATATAACCTCAAGATAAGATGATTTGTTTTACATTCCTTGTGATGTGTTTTCTTTTTTTGATGTGTTTCACTTTCTTTGTCATGTGTTTTACTTTCCTTGTGATGTCTTTTACTTTCAACATAACGTGTTTACTTTCTTCGTGATGTGTTTAATTTTCCTCATGCAGTGTTTTCCTTTCCTCGAGATGTGTTTGACTTTCTTCTACATCTCTTTTGCTTTCCTTGTGATATGTTTCACTTTCCTCGTAATGTGTTTTAATTTCTTTGTGATATCTTTTACTTTCTTCATGATGTGTTTTACTTTCTTTTTGATGTGTTTTCTTTCCTTGTGATGTCTTTTACTTTTCTCATGATGTGTTTTCTTTCCCTGCGATGTGTTTCGCTTTCTTTGTCATGTGTTTTCCTTTCTTTGTGATGAGTTTCCTTTTCCTCGTGATGTGTTATACTTTGGTCTTAATATGTTTTGCTTTTCATCGTGATGTGTATTGCCTTCCTCGTAATGTGTTTTACTTACCTTCTGTTGTGTTTAATTTTCCTCATGATATGTTTTACTTTCTTTGTAATATGTTTTACTTTCTTTGTAATATGTTTTACTTTCTTTGTAATATGTTTTACTTTCTTTGTAATATGTTTTACTTTCTTTGTAATATGTTTTACTTTCTTTGTAATATGTTTTACTTTCTTTGTAATATGTTTTACTTTCTTTGTAATATGTTTTACTTTCTTTGTAATATGTTTTACTTTCTTTGTAATATGTTTTACTTTCTTTGTAATATGTTTTACTTTCTTTGTAATATGTTTTACTTTCTTTGTAATATGTTTTACTTTCCTTTTGTTGTGTTTTACTTTTCTCAATGTATTTACTTTCATTGTGATGTTCTTCTTTCCTTGTGTTGTTTTTCTTTCCTTGTTATTTTTTACTTTCCCTGGCATGTGTTTTACTTTCCTTGTGATGTGTTTTACTTTCCTGTGATGTGTTTTAGTCCAACACGGGGCTCATGTCTCTAAGTCCCGTTCAAGGACACAAAGCTCAAGAAGTAACCAAGGGCTCTTATCTTTTTTAGTTTTAATTTACAGTTCTTCGGAACTAAGAAGGAAAATCTATGTTCATGTAACAAGAACATTTAATAGAAAAAAACATTGAAACTAATAATTGTTGCTCAAAAGTTTAATCTTACAAGTTCTTTACATAGCTTCCTGTAATTTGACAAAGCTCATCATTCTTCTCCACAATAATTCCTAATATCCAATATGTTCACTTATCCATTGATTTTAAGGAGCCCGGTGACTGAGGAGTATTTTTCCAAATATGATATATAGTGAAAAATTTTAAACAAATCTCCCATTATTTCGCAACAGCGTCGTGATAATTTCATCCCAATATGTTAAGACATAATTTTTTTACGATTTTTTTTAATAAATGCTTGCACGACGGGCTGCAGTTGGTACAGATAATAACGATAACGCCTCCAATTTACTGGAAATCAGGGATAAAGAGATGCAAGCACCTGTCCGACATACAAAGAAGAAAAGTAGTAGTAAGGAGGGCCTACAAAGTGGATAATGCAGCTGCCACCTGGAGGGCCAGATTTCAAACAGAATAATGAGTTCGTATGTTATTATGCGGTATTATATATATAACATATAAATACATTGCTCAATGGCAATATTTCTTTTGTCCCTTTGTACGAAAAGCTGACAACCACTTTTTTTCTCTCCTTTGTTTCTAGGAAGATTTTGTTGGGACTTCTATGTCTTAGAGAATGCATAGCCGGCACTAAGCATTTGAAGTTGGAACGAAATTGGTCAACAGGTTAATCAGACAAAGGCAGCATAAGTTGTGTCAGGGTTCACCTCCTTCCAACCTGTGGTTGGGGTCGTCCCACGAGTCTTAGTCCTTCAGTACCGGGCGCCACTGCTCGCCCTTGGGCTCCCCCAGTCAACTAAGGGCTGGTCTTATACACCCCTAGCGAGTGGGGAGGATCAAGCTTCCTATAACTCACCTAAACCTGCCCGTCCTGACACTGTGACATTTTCTTGGATATTTGGTCTACTCAGGTCGCCAGCTGGGTGTCTATACTCGTGTCCCAGCAACACGTCAGTGGTCTTAGTGGTTATCTTAATGAAGGATGCAATATCACGTGCAGTACAAGGTGTCACTAATGGTCTCATAAACATATATATAGCTCTAGAGAATGGAGGCTCACTTAAACTCATCAATTAGTTTAAAAGGTTTACTGAAGAAAAACATATATACACATATAAATTGTATAAAGAAATGTCAACAGGGGGAAATCGTCTGCTGGTGGCAATACTTCTCAATGACAAGTTTCTGGCAACACGATCAGCTGGCTGGGTCCACCCTTCGAGCCGCGGGCATTCACCTCGCGCCTCTGGCAGCTCGATCAGCTGACAGCTCCAATTGTCAGAAACGTCGTGACTTTCCCATGCCTCTAGCAGTGCGATCAGCTGGGCGTTTCAGAGTTCGTTGCTGGCTCCTTGCATACCAGCTACCACCTATAGGATCACTAACATCACCGCATTAATGCCCACACACACACCAATTCACGCCTAAATGAGCTATTGGCTCCTAGCCTAATATTCTGTCACTTAGACAATAAAATGATAAGTAGAAATATTCACAACATATAAAATACTCTGGCTTGCCTAGATCAAAAGGGGTAAAGGAAGGGACAATTATCAACCTTATTTCACTCCAACCACGAAGCTGACTCGTCCTCTGTTGAGGGATGTTGAGGTTCCTGGTTCTGGCGTCTGCTCTGCCGATGACCAGCTCCCACCACACACACAGGTTCCTCCGTCGCCTTCGTGGTAATGCGTCCTCACCGTGCTAATTCCCAACAGGTACTGCCTTCCTCCTCCTCTTCTCTGGGGTACTGGAGACAGGTACCTCCGTCGTCGTCCTCCACTCTTACTGGCACTGCCGACACCTCGCTGTTCAGCATAGCTTCCCCTCGCCTCACTGCCAGTAGATTTGGCCCGGCCGTGGCTACTCGCTTGATGTGGAATACGTGGTCCTCTGGGCGTCCCAGACTTCACCAGCCCAACGTTCCCTCTGCTGCAGACACTTGATAGAGCTCTTGGCTCTCTAATCCAGTCCGTCCTTGCTTCTGGGCACTCCTTGGAAGTTGGATGGCTTCTCAGACTGTCTGCAGAATCGAAGCGAAGCTTAAATCTACTGGTACGGGCTCTCTAGATCCGGAGCTCGCTCGAGCGCGTCTTCCATCTATGACGGCTCGTGACGTACTCTTCCCGCCCAGGCGCCAGCCGCCCCGAGAGCCCTCCACCTCGTGACGTCATACCGCCCGAGGGCTCTCGTCATTGGTCACTCCTGGCACGTGACCTCACCTGGCCAATCAGGTGCCGGGAAGCGTCACGGCGTCTTAGCGGGAAACAGGATGACTCGGCGCCGTCTTGTGCCCCAAAAGGCACAAGCCCCTTGCATTATCAAACTTAGCTGGCCACTTTACAGCCAGCTTAGTTACGCTCCACGCTTTCCCACACATGAAAATGTTCCCTGAACATCAGAGAATGCTCAGGCTATGGAGATATGACTCTTCTAAGCTGGGAAGGAAGAAATATAGGGGTGGGACACCGTCACATGTTCGTGAGATTTTGTTGGGACTTTTATGTCTTAGAGAATGCATAGCCGGCACTAAGCATGTGAAATTGGAACGAAATTGGTCAACAGGTTAATCAGCCAAAGCAGCATAAGTTGTGACTTTTATTTTTTTTACCCATATATTTACAGAATTGAAACTCGATTCTCTTTCTCATATATATATGGTAATAAAGTTACTGCAATATATATATATATATATTATATATATATATATATATATATATATATAAATATATATATATATATATATATATATATATATATATATATATATATATATATATATATATATATATATATATATATGTCGTACCTAGTAGCCAGAATGCACTTCTCAGCCTACTATGCAAGGCCCGATTTGCCTAATAAGCCAAGTTTTCATGAATTAATATATTTTCTCTATTTGTTTTCTTATGAAATGATAAAGCTACCCATTCATTACGTATGAGGTCAATTTATTTTTATTGGAGTTAAAATTAACGTAGTTATATGACCGAACCTAACCAACCCTACCTAACCTAACCTAACCTATCTTTATAGTTAGGTTAGGTTAGGTAGCCGAAAAAGTTAGGTTAGGTAGGTTAGGTAGGTTAGGTAGTCGAAAAACAATTAATTCATGAAAACTTGGCTTATTAGGCAAATCGGGCCTTGCATAGTAGGCTGAGAAGTGCGTTCTGGCTACTAGGTACGACATATATATATATATATATATATATAATATATATATATATATATATTATATATATATATATATATATATATATGAAAATGAAAACTCACGCCCCAGAAGTGACTCGAACCCATACTCCCAGGAGCAACGCAACTGGTATGTACAAGACGCCTTAAACCACTTGACCATCACGACCGGACAATAATGAGGTGATAGCCGAAGCTATTTGAACAACTCACCGCCGGCACTCGGATGGTTATCTTGGGCATAGCATTTTACCAAATCACCTCATTCTTTGGGGCACACGTGAGGAACACAAATGCGAACAAGCCTGAATGGTCCCCAGGACTATATGCGAATGAAAAACTCACACCCCAGAAGTGACTCGAACCCATACTCCAGGAGCAACGCAACTGGTATGTACAAGACGCCTTAAACCACTTGACCATCACGACCGGACAATAATGAGGTGATAGCCGAAGCTATTTGAGCCACCTCACCGCCGGCACAAATGCGAACAAGCCTGAATGGTCCCCAGGACTATATGCGTCCAGTCGTGATGGTCAAGTGGTTTAAGGCGTCTTGTACATACCAGTTGCGTTGCTCCTGGGAGTATGGGTTCGAGTCACTTCTGGGGTGTGAGTTTTCATTCGCATATAGTCCTGGGGACCATTCAGGCTTGTTCGCATATATTTATATATTATATTTTTTATATATAGGGGTACCACCTCTGGTGCAAGTGTAGGGACCCATAGCCTCGGAGAAGAAAATAAAGAGTACTCAGAGAGACCTTTTGGATTCTCACTGAACACTTTGATATTCTCTTCTCCTACCACCCCTATTCTTTTGGTATGTGTGTATATTTATCTAACTTTATTTGAAAATGTCATTACACACAAAAAAGTTACAATATTGATTACACGCAGGATACAAGGCTGCTTGTCACAAGTTGAATAGTTCCTCCAGCTCCTCAGATGGCAGGCAGGAACCATGGATGCAGTGAGCATTTCCTCTCTGGATTGCCACACTAAGGCACTGAAAAAGAAAACTGGCAGCTCTAGGGTTTCTAGTTGTTTCGATTAGCTTAGACCCCAACTCCTTCAAAAAGCAAGCAGCACTTTTACTCCAGGCACCAAGTGTCTCTGAGGAAATGGGGACAAATTGTAGTAGTGCTCAAGGTATCTGTATTTACGTGACTTGGCCGCTTCTCGGTGATTGGCAGCTCCTCCTGCTTGTGTAGCTCTGAAGTCAACATAGGTATTGGCTAAAGTTGAAACGTAAGTGTAGTCCCACACCAACTGTCTACCATTCTTCCAGGGGTTCACCGTGATTCCGTCTGGGCGACCGACAGGCTCATCAGAGTTGCGGGACATTAGGTAACGGGGCTCTCTTTCTGCTGGACAACCGGCTGTGGTAAGGCTTCTCTTAATAATGTCATTGACCTCGCCGTGTCTTGCATGTCATCCTCCTGTCTTTTGGCAGAGAAGGCCATGCCGTCTGTACCTGTCGGCCACTGCCTCGCCGCAAATACACCTGTATTCGGTGTGGATTGGGGCAGCGAGGCGGAGAGCCATGGCAATTCGGAGGGCCTGCGGTGTGAGACGGGTGCCGGTTGCTGACATTGGGGTTGCTAATAGGAAATCACCTGCATGGGGAGCTGCAACATCTCTAAGTCGGGCAGTGTCATGTGGTTTTGTCGCAGCTTCTAGCAAAGTCGCAGCTTCTTGGTCGGCAATGGGGTGATCCCAGCTGGATTGCTTATGTGCTACAGAAGGCAGTGGTTGGGGTGCTGGTCCTGCGAGAGAGACCTATTTGGTTGTGCAGTCTGTGAAGCTGGGATCATGTACCCCTGCCAGTTGAACTAGGTGCTCATGTAGGATTCCTCTTCACCAAGTTGTCAGACTCCACTGAAGAGGACAGGAACGCTGGTACAGCAATTTGTGTTGCTGTGCGCACGCCAAGGCCCCCGAGTCTGACATAAGGGAGGCCTGTTTCTGCAGTGAGTCGCTGAGGGAAAGATTGAGGGCTTTTTCTATCATTGATTTCAGCAAGCTGTCGTACTTTTCTAATTTAATATTGTTGAAAGATGGCGAACATCTTAGAAAGTAGGTCAGCCTGGGGAGGGACAAGCATCTGGTGATGAGGTAAAGTGCATCATGAGCATCGATGTCTTCAATTCTCTCGTTCATCCTCTTCAGGTCAGTAATCTTTTACCAAGGACCTCGTCGATGGCATTCCTTCCAAGAGGAGCACCTAGGAGTGTGCTGTCCTCAGGGTTGGTTGTATGAATGTCAGGCAAAACAACCTTTATTTGCTCTATTATGTGATTAACAATGCATAAGCAACAGGGCTCCATAAAGGAACATATAATCTCTTCCCACAACCAGACCATCAGCAGAGAAGTCTTAACAAACAACTCAGAAATCTTCGATTGATACAGCAATAGCAGGCGGCTCGACATCTGCGAGGCACTGCACATCAAAAAGTCAACACCAGCAATCAACAGCCAATTAATGCACAACTATATTCTACCCACTTCAAGACTCCGTACCAATATAGAAGCATCAAGAGGAAGTATGGGCCAATTGGCCCGTTGCAGTTACTTCCATTCTTTTGCTCTCATATATCCAATTATTACACATTGTTCTATGTTCTGTCTTGTGTTTATCAAAAGTTGGTTCACCTCATCCAAAATTGTTGCACCACATACCCTCACCTAAGTGCGAGTATATAAGACGGATAAGCTGTTTAGTGTTAGCATAGGTAAAACTCTGTTTAGTATTTTCAGGATACAGTTGTGTGTGTAAACTAAAGTCTTTAAAAATGTAATAAGTTATTGCGAAACGCGTTCAAGCGTCGCTTCAGACGAGAAATAAAAATGAATTTTGGAGAATTGATTTTCCAATTACCATCGACAATAAAAAGAAACATAAGAAATATTGAGAAATTATTAATGTTAGAATTATTGATCTTACTTTTTTGGTCATATTTAACAACATATGTTTACAAGAAAGACTGCTACCAAAATATACTAATATATATATATATATATATATATTATATATATATATATATATATATATATATATATATATAATATATATATATATATATATATATATATATATTATATATATATGAGACACTCGGCGCCTGGGGTAAAAGTGCTACCAGTTTTTTGAAGGAACTGGGTTTTAGGCTCATTGAAACAACAAGGGACCCTAGAGCTGCCAGCTTTCTTTTCCAGCGCCTCAGCGTGGCGATACAGAGGGGAAATGCGCACTGCATCCAGGGTTCCTGCCCGCCATCTGAGGAGCTGGAAGAACTCGACAACCTATGATAACCATCTTTGTAACCTATATGTAATCCTTTTTTGTAACACAGTTCAAATAAAGCAAATATATATGTGTACATACAAAAGAATGGGGGTGGTAGGAGAAGAAAATATTAGTGTTCAGTGAGAACCACAAGGTCTCCTCTGAATACGTTTTATTTTCTTCTCCGAGGCTATGGGTCCCCACATTGGCACCAGAGGTGGTACCCTCACAAACTTTTTATATATATATATATATATATTATATATATATATATATATATATATATATATATATATATATATATATATATATATATATATATATATGCATGCCTAGCATTACCGCCCAGGAGAGACAAGTCATTAGCAACCTCGGTAATCAGGGCACTTAATGAATTCCCCAGAGCAGACAACCTGGTCCGCCTCCCCCTCGTGCCAAGAACACCAGCCGCAGGACGACCAACAATAACTCATCTGAGAACCACAAAATGAGAGCACAGATCACCAGGAAAATAGAAGAGGGCAATACCACAGGTGCCATCAGAATCATGACCAGCGATGACACTATTGCCGCCAGGAACGCCACGACAGCAGAGGCTCTTCAAGACAAACACCCACGTAGAGCCCCAGACAGCAGCAGGGATCCCCAGGAAAACAATGTGGGCATAGAACCCTTGACTGTTAGAGAATCTGAGGTGTACAAAGCAGCCATGTCTTTCCCAACAGGTTCAGCAGGGGGCTTTACAGGTCTAAGACCCCAGCACATCAAACAAATGCTGAACCCGGTGCTTGGAGATGCTGCAAAGGACCTTCTAGTGGAACTTACCAGATTCTCCAACATGTGTTTGGCTAGCGGCATCCCTGAGGATATCAGGCCTGTCTTTTATGGAGCAGCACTCTGTGCTCTAAAGAAGAAGGATAGGGGTATCAGGCCCATTGCCGTTGGCAACACCCTCCGACGCCTCGTAGCTAAGGCTGCAGTGAGATCTATCAGCCAGGAAGCAGCCACCTTGCTGAAACCTCATCAGCTCGGGTTTGGGATTCCCCTAGGTTGTGAAGCTGCAGCACATGCAGCGCGGGCTTACATTGCTGATCTCCGGACCAGAAGGCACTAGTAAAGCTTGACTTCAAAAATGCTTTCAATCAAGTCAGACGAGACGCGGTCCTCAGGGCTGTACACAACCATTTCCGTCCCCTTTACCCGTTCATCCGATCGTGCTACAGTGGGGACTCTAAGCTTCTTTTTGGGGAACATGAAATAAACTCCTGTGAAGGTGTCCAACAAGGTGACCCTTAGCACCCCTCCTTTTCTGCCTAGCTATCAAAGAGGTCACTGATAGTCTGACAAGCGAGCTAAACATCTGGTACCTGGATGATGGTACTCTCGCTGGAACCCCAGAAACCATTTTGGAGGATATAAGGAAAATCCAGGAGCAGGGAGCAGCCTTAGGCCTCATTCTCAATGCATCCAAGTGTGAAATAATTTCCCGCAACCAAGACTCACTGGGCAAATANGCTAGCCTAACAACATATTCTGCTGATGATATCGTCGCGATGTGGACTCAAGGGATGGCTGCAATGATTTCAACCACCATATTTTTTCTCTCACGATTCTTCAACGATTCATCTCCAACTGGTACCTTGTGTTTGGCCTCCTGCTCGCTACACTATCTTATTACTTGCTGGAGTTAATCTCTAGTATCCATTGTTCTACCATACCTTCAGCCTGCGTAAGTATAGAACCAACTTTCATAACGGCCTTTCATGGGGTACTGTGTCAAAAGCTTTCTGACAGTCCAAGAAAATGCAGTCTGCTCACCCTTCTCTTTCCTGCCTATTTTTGTTGCTTGGTCATAAAATTCTATAAGCCTGTGAGGCACGATTTACCATCTCTGAACCCACGCTGGTGGTGTGTTACAAAGCTATTTCCTTCAAATGCTCTACGAGCCTTTCCTCATGATCTTCTCCATCACCTTGCATGGTATATAAGTTAGGGAAACTGGCGTGTAGCTCAGTGCCTCTTGCCTGTCACGATTCAGATAAGTGTGATAATGTGTGAGTATTGTAAGTGAGATAATTTGCGAGTGTAGTGAATGTCATAATGTGTGAGTTTGATAAGTGCAAATGTAATGTTGTGCAAGTGCAGCGAATGTGATAATGTGCAAAGTGTAGGGAGTGTGATAATGGGTGAGTGTGATAATGTGGGAGTGTGATAATGTGTGACTCTAATAATATGTGACTGTAATAATATGCAAATGTTATAATATGCAAGTGTAATAATGTGCGAGTGTAATAATGTGCGAGTGTAATAATGTGCGAGTGCAATAATGTGCGAGTGTAATAATGTGCGAGTGTAATAATATGCAAATGTTATATTATGCGAGTGTAATAATATGCGAGTGTAATAATGTGCGAGTGTAATAATGTGCGAGTGTAATAATGTGCGAGTGTAATAATGTGCGAGTGTAATAATGTGCGAGTGTAATAATATGCAAATGTTATAATATGCGAGTGTAATAATATGCGAGTGTAATAATGTGCGAGTGTAATAATGTGCGAGTGTAATAATGTGCGAGTGTAATAATGTGCGAGTGTAATAATGTGCGAGTGTAATAATGTGCGAGTGTAATAATGTGAGAGTGTAATAATGTGCGAGTGTAATAATGTGCGAGTGTAATAATGTGAGAGTGTAATAATGTGCGAGTGTAATAATGTGCGAGTGTAATAATATGCGAGTGTAATAATGTGCGAGTGTAATAATATGCGAGTGTAATAATGTGCGAGTGTAATAATGTGCGAGTGTAATAATGTGCGAGTGTAATAATATGCGAGTGTAATAATGTGCGAGTGTAATAATGTGCAAGTGTAATAATATGCGAGTGTAATAATATGCGAGTGTAATAATGTGCGAGTGTAATAATATGCGAGTGTAATAATGTGCGAGTGTAATAATGTGCGAGTGTAATAATGTGCGAGTGTAATAATGTGCGAGTGTAATAATGTGCGAGTGTAATAATATGCGAGTGTAATAATGTGCGAGTGTAATAATATGCGAGTGTAATAATGTGCGAGTGTAATAATATGCGAGTGTAATAATGTGCGAGTGTAATAATGTGCGAGTGTAATAATGTGCGAGTGTAATAATGTGCGAGTGTAATAATGTGCGAGTGTAATAATGTGCGAGTGTAATAATATGCAAATGTATAATATGCGAGTGTAATAATGTGCGAGTGTAATAATATGCAATGTTATAATATGCGAGTGTAATAATGTGAGAGTGTAATAATGTGCGAGTGTAATAATGTGCGAGTGTAATAATGTGAGAGTGTAATAATGTGCGAGTGTAATAATGTGCGAGTGTAATAATATGCAAATGTTATAATATGCGAGTGTAATAATATGCGAGTGTAATAATGTGCGAGTGTAATAATATGCGAGTGTAATAATGTGCGAGTGTAATAATGTGCGAGTGTAATAATATGCGAGTGTAATAATGTGCGAGTGTAATAATGTGCGAGTGTAATAATGTGCGAGGGTAATAATGTGCGAGTGTAATAATGTGCGAGTGTAATAATGTGCGAGTGTATTAAGTTTGATAATGTGCGATGCAGCGAGTGTTCGCACCTAATTGTGCTNCCCCTACACCTATCTTCATCACTTTACACTTGCTCGGGTTAAACTCTAGTAGCTATTGGTTCGACCAATAGCTATCAGCTTCAGCCTGTCCTGGTTTTCTTGTAGTCCTTTGGATATCCTCCTTTGTCTTAACTTTCTCATAGATTTAGCATCAGCACCGACAATGAGAAGAATGAGCCTATATCCCTCTTTAAGATCATTTACATATAAGGATAGTGAGTGTGATAATGTGCGAGTGTAGTGAGTGTGAGAATATTCGAGTGTGTGTGACTACGGGCTCACCATAGCCCGTGCTGCTTGGAACTTTTTGCTCCAGGTAGCAAATCTTAAACAACAACATATTCGAGTGTAGTGTGATAATATTCTAGTGTAGTGTGATAATGTGTGAGTGCAGAAAGTGTGATAAGGTTCCAGGGTAGTGAGTGTGATAATGTGCGAGTGTAGTCATTGTGACAATTAGCGAGTGTGGTGAATGTGATGATGTGTGAGTGCATTGAGTGTGATAATGTGCGAGCGCAGCTTGTGTAAGTAACGAGGCGTCACTTGTCAGCTGGTCACGGCCACCTCTCATATATAAGTTAATGTGAGCTGCTGCCTAGCTCAGTTGTGCTCAGACGCTCCAGCAGGTCTCGCTTCAACTCTTTTTCTCTCTATGTAAGTAACACATGTTAACACATATAACTGAATGTCTTGTGATGCTTTGATTTGTTAATGATCTCATGCGAGTCGAATTGTATTTTATATTTAATTAAAAATTTTGATCTATGTTCTGTTAAACGTGAATTAACGTTATTCTCAAATAGCACTGCACTGCTACTTGGTAAATCTGAACGTTGTGATAAGGAAGGATAATACTACTACTTGGAAAATCCGAACATTGCGTTCACGATCACTACACACCTACTCTGAAAGTCTGAACGTTGTGTTGAAATAGCACTACAATTCTACTTGGAAAATTTGAATTTGGTATTCACACAGTACTACTCTGCTTCTCGGAAAAGCGAACGTTGTGTTCAAATAGTACTTCAATTCTACTTGGAAATTGATAAAAAACTTAATCAACTTAAGTTTTAACTTAAATTTATTTCAATTATTTATGCATGTGGTGTTTTTTTTAGGTCTCTAGGATCAGTGATTTGTTTTACTTTCTTCGTGATGTGTTTTTCTTTCCTTGGGGTGTGTTTTACTCTCCTCATGACGTGCTTTATTTGTTTCCTTTCATCATTGAATTTTAGCTTAATGTGTTTTACTATCTTTATGGTGTGTTTCACATTCATCATGATGTGTTAATGTTCCTTCTTATGTATTTTACTCATTGCGTGATGTACTCAACTAGTTGTTCTTGCGAGGGTCTGGCTTCGGTTCTTTGGTCCCGCCGCTCCATTGTCAATCAACTGGTGTACAGGTTCTGAGCTTACTGGGCTCTATCATATCTACATTTAAAATTGTGTTTGGAGTCTGCCTTTTCCACATCACTGCCTAATGTTTTCTATTTGTTAAATACTCTGACACTGAAAAAGTTCGTTCTAACGTCCCTGTGTCTCATTTGTCAATTTCACTGCCAATCACTGACAATCATCACTCTCAATTTCTGAGAATTTTGTAAGTGGTGATCATGTTTCCCCTAAATCAGGAGCATTTATTTCAGTATTGGTCTGACAAATGACGTATACAAGGTTTTGAATGATTCCTTACACTTGCTTCTAAAGACAGTTTTTATGTTTGCCAGCCTTACATATACCGCCGATGACATCCTCTTGATGTGGGCTTCATGGGACAGCAATAGCTTGATATCAACCTCCTATTTTATTCTGTCCTAATACGGAAAGATTTCATTTCACTTGGTACAATGCGTTTGTCTTCCTGTTTATCTTCATCTCTTTACACTTGCTCGAGTTAAACTCTAGTATAAATTTGTTCGACCATTCCTTCAGTCTGTCCTGGTCTTCTTGATGTCCCTTCGATGGCCTCCTCTGTCTTAATCCTTCTCATAGTTTTAGCATCAGTACCAACGTTGAGAGGAATGAGACTATACCCTGCTTAATATCATTTACGTATAAGTATAGTGCATGTGATCATGTGGACTGTGGTGACTGTCATATTATGCGCGTGCAGCGTGTATGATAACGTACGAGTGAAGTGAGTGTGATAATGTTCGAGTGTAGTTAATATGATAATGTACCAATGTAATGAGTATGATAATGTGCGAGTGTAATAATTTGCGAGTTCAGAAAGTGTGATAATGTGAGAGTGTAGCGAATATGATGATGTGCGAGTGCAACGAGTGTGATAATGTGAGTGTAGCGAATATGATGATGTGCGAGTACAACGAGTGTGATAAGGAGTGGGTGCAGCAAATGTGATAATGTGTGAATGCAATGAGTAGGATAATATGTGCGTGCAGCGATTGTGATAATGTGTGAGTGCAATGAGTGCGATAATGTGTGAGAGTATCGAGTGTAATGATATGTAAGTGCAGAGAGTGTGATATTGTGTAAGTGCAGAGAGAGTGATGATGTGGGAGTGCAGCAAAGTACTGTAATGTTTGAGTGTAGCAAGTGTGATATGTGGTAGTGCAGCTTGCATACGTAAGGAGGCGTCACTTGTCAGCTGGTCACGGTCGCCTCTCATATATTCATTAACGTGAACTGCTGCCTAGCTCAGTTGTGCTCAGACGCTCCAGCGAGTCTGGCCTCAACTCTCTCTATGTAACACATGTTAACACATTTAATAGAATGTCTTGAGATGTATGGAATTTTTTAATGATTTCATGCATATTCAATTGTTTTCTTTTAAATAAAAATGTTGATCCAAGTACTATTAACCCTGAAATAACGCTATGTTCAAATAGCACTGCACTGCTACTTTATAAATCTAAATGCTGTGTTCAAGTAGGATAACACTACTACTTGGAAAATCTGAACGTTGTGTTTCTTTCCTTGTGATGTGTTTTACTATCCGCATGAAATGGTTAATTTTTTTCCTAACGTATTTTAGTCGTTGCGTGATGTTCTCATCTAATTGTGCTTGTGGAGGTAAAGCTTCAGTTCTATGGTCCTGCCTCTCAATTGTCAATCAACTGGTGTACAGGTTGTTGAACCTATTCGGCTCTATCATATCTACATATAAAACTGAACAAAGAATTTGCCTCTTCCACGTCGCTGCCTAATGAATTCCATTTGTTAACTACTCTGATAGTGGAAAATATCTTTCTAACGTCCCTGTGGCTAATTTGGGTACTATGTTTCGATATGTGTCCTCTTGTTCGCTCACCACCCGTTGGTAATATTTTGTCTTTATCTACCCTGCCAATTTCTTTGAGAATTTTGTAGGTGGTGATCATGTCTCCCCTAACTATTCTGTCTTCCAGTGTCGTGAAGTCTAGTTCCAGTAGTCTCTCCTTGTAGCTCATACTCTTCAGCTCGGGGCAAGCCTGGTGGCATTCTTGTCAACTTGTTCTAACTTCGTTTTGTTTGACTAGGTATAGACCACTTGTTACAGCAGCATAATCCAGTATTGGCAAGACATATGACGAATAAATGGTTGTAAATGATTCCTTGCACAAATTTCTAATGGCAGTTCTTATAGAATATGCTAGCCTAACAACATATTCTGCTGATGATATCGTCGCGATGTGGACTTCAAGGGATGGGCTGCAATGATTTCAATCACCATATTTTTTCTCTCACGATTCTTCAACGATTTCATCTCCAACTTGGTACCTTGTGTTTGGCCTCCTGCTCGCTACACCTATCTTTATTACTTGCTGGAGTTAATCTCTAGTATCCATTTGTTCTACCATACCTTCAGCCTGCGTAAGTATAGAACCAACTTTCATAACGGCCTTTCATGGGGTACTGTGTCAAAAGCTTTCTGACAGTCCAAGAAAATGCAGTCTGCTCACCCTTCTCTTTCCTGCCTATTTTTTGTTGCTTGGTCATAAAATTCTATTAAGCCTGTGAGGCACGATTTACCATCTCTGAACCCACGCTGGTGGTGTGTTACAAAGCTATTTCCCTTCAAATGCTCTACGAGCCTTTTCCTCATGATCTTCTCCATCACCTTGCATGGTATATAAGTTAGGGAAACTGGCCTGTAGCTCAGTGCCTCTTGCCTGTCACGATTCAGATAAGTGTGATAATGTGTGAGTATTGTAAGTGAGATAATTTGCGAGTGTAGTGAATGTCATAATGTGTGAGTTTGATAAGTGCAAATGTAATGTTGTGCAAGTGCAGCGAATGTGATAATGTGCAAAGTGTAGGGAGTGTGATAATGGGTGAGTGTGATAATGTGGGAGTGTGATAATGTGTGACTCTAATAATATGTGACTGTAATAATATGCAAATGTTATAATATGCAAGTGTAATAATGTGCGAGTGTAATAATGTGCGAGTGTAATAATGTGCGAGTGTAATAATGTGCGAGTGTAATAATGTGCGAGTGTAATAATATGCAAATGTTATATTATGCGAGTGTAATAATATGCGAGTGTAATAATGTGCGAGTGTAATAATGTGCGAGTGTAATAATGTGCGAGTGTAATAATATGCAAATGTTATAATATGCGAGTGTAATAATATGCGAGTGTAATAATGTGCGAGTGTAATAATGTGCGAGTGTAATAATGTGCGAGTGTAATAATGTGCGAGTGTAATAATGTGCGAGTGTAATAATGTGAGAGTGTAATAATGTGCGAGTGTAATAATGTGCGAGTGTAATAATGTGAGAGTGTAATAATGTGCGAGTGTAATAATGTGCGAGTGTAATAATATGCGAGTGTAATAATGTGCGAGTGTAATAATATGCGAGTGTAATAATGTGCGAGTGTAATAATGTGCGAGTGTAATAATGTGCGAGTGTAATAATATGCGAGTGTAATAATGTGCGAGTGTAATAATGTGCAAGTGTAATAATATGCGAGTGTAATAATATGCGAGTGTAATAATGTGCGAGTGTAATAATATGCGAGTGTAATAATGTGCGAGTGTAATAATGTGCGAGTGTAATAATGTGCGAGTGTAATAATGTGCGAGTGTAATAATGTGCGAGTGTAATAATGTGCGAGTGTAATAATGTGCGAGTGTAATAATATGCAAATGTTATAATATGCGAGTGTAATAATGTGCGAGTGTAATAATATGCAAATGTTATAATATGCGAGTGTAATAATGTGAGAGTGTAATAGTGTGCGAGTGTAATAATGTGCGAGTGTAATAATGTGAGAGTGTAATAATGTGCGAGTGTAATAATGTGCGAGTGTAATAATATGCAAATGTTATAATATGCGAGTGTAATAATATGCGAGTGTAATAATGTGCGAGTGTAATAATATGCAAGTGTAATAATGTGCGAGTGTAATAATGTGCGAGTGTAATAATATGCGAGTGTAATAATGTGCGAGTGTAATAATGTGCGAGTGTAATAATGTGCGAGGGTAATAATGTGCGAGTGTAATAATGTGCGAGTGTAATAATGTGCGAGTGTATTAAGTTTGATAATGTGCGAGTGCAGCGAGTGTTTGCACCTAATTGTGCTTGCGGTGGTTGAGCTCTGGCTCTTTGGCGATATTGGAGTGTGATAATGAGTGAGTGAAGTGAGTGTGATAATGTGCGAGTGTAGGGAGTATGATAATGTGCGAGTGTAATAATATGTGAGTGCAGCGAGTGTGATAATGTGAGAGAGTTCCGAGTGTAATAATATGTGAGTGTGATAATTTGTAAGTGCGGCGAGTGTGATAGTGTATGAGTGCGGTAAGTGTGATGATGTGTGTGTGTGTGTGTGCAGCGAGAGTGAAAATGTGGAAGTGCAGCTTGAGTAAGAAAACAGGCGTCACTTGTCAGCTATTCAAGGTCGCCTCTCATATATTCATTAACGTGAGCTGCTGCCTAGCTCAGTTGTGCTCTGACGCTCCAGCGGGTCTGGCCTCAACTCTCTCTCTATGTAAGTAACACATGTTAACACATTTAATTGAATATCTTTTGATGTTTTGATTTTTTAATGATCTCATGTGTATCGAATTGTATTTTCCCTTAATTCAAAATGTTGATGCAAGTACCATTAACCCTGAAAAAACGTTATGCTCAAATGGCACTGCACTGCTTCTTGGTAATTTTGAACATTATGTTCAATTAGGACTACACTGTCTTGAAAATTCAGAACGTTGTGTTGTAATTGCACTACACTGCTACGTGGAAAATCCGAACGTTGTGTTCAGACAGTACTACATTGCTACTTGGAAAAGCTGAACATTGTGGTCATATAGCACTAGAATTGTACTTGGATATAGATAAAAAACTTAATTAACTTAAATTATAACTTAAATTTGTTCAAATTATTTATGTATGTAGTGCTTGCTAGGATCAATGATATGCTTCACTTTCTTTGTGATGTGTTTACTTTCCTCTTGATGTGATTTTCTTTCTTTGGGATGTGTTTTACTCTCCCCATTACATGTTCTATTTTTTCCTGTTGTGTTTTACTTTTCTCTTAATGTCTTCCTTTCCCGCGATGTGTTTATTTTTCTACAGTCGTATCTCACTCATTGTGTGACGGATCCAACTAGTAGTGTTTGTGCGGGCTGAGTTTTGGTTCTTTAGTCCCGCCTCTCAATTGTCAATCAACTGGTGTACAGGTTCTGAGCTTATTGGTGACAATTATATCTACTTTTAAAACTGTGTTTGGAGTCAGCTTCCATCACATCACTGCCTAATGCATTCCATTTGTTAATTACTCCTACACTGAAAAAGATCTTTTAATCGTCCCTGTGTCTCATTTTGGTGCTACATTTTGATCTGTGTCCCCCATGTTTTCTCACAACACGTGGTAAATAGTTTTTCCTTATCTACCCTGTCAAATTCTCTGAGAATTTTATATGTGGTGATCAGGTCTCTCCTAATTCTTCTGTCTTCTAGTGTCGTGAAGTTTAGTTCCAGAAATCAACCCCCGTAGGTCATACCTCTCAGCTCGAGGATGAGCCTGGTGGCATTCCAGTAATTTTTTTCTAAACGTTTTGTGTTTGACTAGGTTTGCGCTCCTTACTGGAGCTGCATAATCCAGTATTGGTTTGACCAATGAGGTATACAAGGTTCTTAATTATTCCTTACACTGGCTTCTGAAGGCAGTTCTTATTTTTGCCAGCCTTGCATATATAGCTGATGATATTCTCTTGATGTGGGCTTCAGGGGACAGGAATGGCGTGATATCAACTTCATTTTTTTTCTGTCCTGATACCTGAAGAATTTCTTATCCCACTTAGTGCCATGTGTTTGACCTCCTGCTTCTACACCTCTTTCCATCACTTTACACTTGCTCGAGTTAAACTCTAGTTGTTATTTATTGTACCATTCCTTCAGTCTGTTCTGTCATCTTGCAGTCCCTTGGATGTCCTCCTCTGTCTTAATCCTTCTCATAATTTAGGCTTCAGCACCAACATTGAGAGGAATGAGCCTATACCCTTTTTAAGATCATTTACGTGTAAGAATAGTAAGTGTGATAATGAGCGAGTGTTATGAGCTTGATAATATGCGAATGTAGTAAGCGTGATAATATGCTAGTGTAGTGAGTTTGATGATGTGTGAGTGTAGTGAGTGTGATAATAAGCTAGTGTAGTGAGTGATAATGTGCAAGTGAATTGAAAGTGATAAAGTGCAAGTGTAGTGAGTGTGATGATGTGTGAGTGTAGTGAGTGTGATAATATGCTAGTGTAGTGAGAGTGATAATGTGCAAGGGCATTGAGTGTGGTAATTTGCATGTGTAGTAAGATAAAATGCGAGTGTAGTGAGTGTGAGAATATGCTAGTTAATTGAGAGTGATAATGTGCAAGTGAATTGAAAGTGGTAAAGTGCAAGTGTAGTTAGTGTGATGTTGTGCGAGTGTAGTGAGTGTGAGAACTGGCGAGTGCAGCGAGCGTGATAGTGTGCGTGTGTCATAATATGCAAGTGAAATAATGTACGAATGTACTGTTTGATAATATGCAAGTACAGTGAGCGTGATAATGTGTGAGTGTTGTGAATGTTATAATGTTCTAGTGTAGTGAATGTGATAATGTGTGAGTGTAGCGAGTGTACTCACCTAGTTAATCTCATCTAGTTATGCTTGCAGGGGTTGAGCTTTGGCTCTTTGGTCCCACTTCTCAACCGTCAACCTACTTGTGTACAGATTCCTGAGTTTCTCAAGCTTCATCATATCTACATTTGAAACTGTGTATGGAGTCAGCCTACATCATATCACTTCCTAATGCCTTCCATCTGTTAAATACTCTGACACTAAGAAAGTTCTTTCTAGCGTCCTTGTGGCTCATTTGGGTACTCGGTTTCCACCTGTGTCCCCTTGTTCGCGCACCACCCATGTTAAACAGTTTATCTTTATCTACTCCTGTTAATTCCTCTGAGAATTTTGTAGGTAGTGATCATGTCTCCCCTTACTCTTCTGTCTTCTAGTGTCGTGAGGTGCATTTCCCGCAGTCTTTCTTCGTAACTGATGCCTCTTAGTTCTGGGACTAGCCTAGTGGCATACCTCTGAACTTTTTCCAGATTCGTCTTGTGCTTGACAAGGTACGGGCTCCATGCTGGGGCTGCATACTCCAGGATTGGTCTTACTAATGTGGTATACAAGATTCTGAATGATTCATTACACCGGTTCCTAAAGTCTGTTCTGATGTTAGCCAGCCTCGCATATGCCGGAGACGTATTTCTTTTTATGTGGGCTTCAGGAGACAGGTTTGGTGTGATATCAACGCCTAGATCTTTCTCTCGGTCCATTTCATTAAGTACTTGCTAGAGGAAGCCATTCATCCATTTATCACTGCTGCTACTACTACTGCTCTTGGTCCTCCCATTGTCATGGTACCTGTAATGTAGTCTCTGTACCCCTCGCAGCCTGGGATAACCATCTCCTCGAAACTCCATTCCTTTCTTATCAGTAGGGCCACTCCGCGTGCTCTCCTTCCTCCCCTCTCTTTCCTTATTACAGTGTGTTCCTGCGGAAACACCAAATTCATTATAATTCCTTAGAGCTTTGTTTCCGTGAGTCAAAGTACATCTGGGTTCTCTTCTTATGCTCTTTCTTTAAGTTCATGTGCCTTGCTTGTAATCCCATCTATGTTCGAGTACATTACTTTGAAACTAACTCTTCATTCCATCCTCAGTTTCTGTTGATTCCACTGGGGAAGTGGGACATGAGGTATCTGGGGTGGGAGGGCCTAGGAAGCTGGTCATGGCCGCCTCACATAAACATTAACGTGAACTCCTGCCTATGCCCAGTTGTGCTCAGACTCTCCATCGGTCCTCGCCTCAACTCTCTCTCTATTAATAAAGAAACACATGTTAACAAATTTAATTGAATGTCAAGTGATGTAATGACTATTTTTAAAGATCTCATGCGTGTTGAATTGTATTTTCCTTTAATTAGATCCAAGTACTATTAACCCTTGAAATAACGCTATGCTCAAATAGAACTGCACTGCTTCTTGGGAAATTTCAACGTTGTGTTCAAGTAGGGCTACACTGCTACTTGAAAGTTCTGAACTTTGTGTTGAAATATTACTACACTGCCACGAGGAAAATCTGAACGCTGTGTTCAAATGGTAATACACTTCTTCTTGGAAATAGATAAAAAACTAAATTAACTTGAATTTTAAATTAAATTTGTTAAGATTAATTATGCATGCAGTGCTTTATTTTTAGGTCATTAGGATCATTAATATGTATTACTTTCCTCGTAATGTATTTTACTTTCCTTATGATGTGTTTTCACTTTCTTCGTTTCGTGTTTTTTTCCTGACGTATTTTACTCATTGCGTTATGTTCTCCCCTAGTTGTCCATGCCGGGGTTAAGCTTTGATTCTTTGGTACTGCCTCTCAATTGTCAATCAACTGGTGTACTAGTTGCTGAGCCTATTAGGCTCTATAATATCTATATATATAGTTGTGTATGGAGTCTACCTCTTCCACCTCACTCCTTAATTCATTCCATTTGTTAAATACTCTGACATTGAAAAAGTTCTTTCTAACGTTCTTGTGGCTCATTTGGGTACTATGATTCGATCTGTGTCCCCTTTTTCACTCACCACGGTTGTAAATAGCTTGTCTTTATCTACCATATCCATTTCTCTGAGAGTCTTATCGGGGTGATCACGTTTCGCCTAACTCTTCTGCCTTCCAGTGTCGTGAAGTTTAGTTGCAGTAGTCTCTCCTCGTAACTCATACCTCTCAGCTCGGGGGATTACCCTTGTGTCATTCTTGTCACTCACCATAGCCCGTGCTACTTGGAACTTTTTGTTCCAGGTAGCGAATCTTTAACAACAACAAACAACCTGTCACTTGTTTTAACACTGTTTTGTTTGGCTAGGTATATACTCCTAGCTGGAGCAGCATAATCCAGTATTGATCTGACATATACTGTATACAAGGTTCTGAATGATTCCTTACATAATCTTCTAAAAAGGAGTTCTTATTGAATATGGTAGCCATGCATATGTTGCTGATGATATCTTCTCGATGTGGGCTTTAAGGGGACAGGTCTGTCCGGAACGATTTCATCTCCCACTTGGTACCTTGTGTTTGGCCTCCAGCTCCCAACACCTGTCTTCATCACTTTACACCTAGTCGAGTTAAACTCTAGTAAACATGTGTTGGACCATTCTTTTCTTCAATCTAGGTCCTCTTGGAGTCGCTTCGCTGGACACCTGTCCTCTGTCTTAATCCTTCTCATAATTTTAGCATCAGCAGGCAAACACTGAGAGGAATGAGTCTATTCCCTCTTTAAGATCATTTACGTACATAAGAAACAGGATAGGTTCGAGAACAGAATCCTTTGGGATTCCTCTGGTGACCTCACGCTATTCTAAGGTCTCACGCCTCACAGTAACTCTCTGCTTCCTGTTGTTTAGGAGCTCTCTTATCGACTGGAGCACCTTACCAGTTACTCCAGCCTGTTTCTCTATCTTATGCAACTCTCATAAAGGGTATTTTATCAAAAGCTTTCTAACAGTTCAAGGGAATTCAGTCTGCCCACCCTTTTCTTTCTTGCATAATGCGTGTTTCTTCGTTTGTTTCCAGTAAAGCATGATTTGCCTTACCTGAACCCATGCTGGTGGTGTGTTACAAAGTACCATCTCTTTGGATGAGTTACCTACCAGCCTTTTTCTCACGATCTTCTCCATTATTTTGCATGGTATACAAGTTAAGGTCACCGGCCCGTAGATTTCTTTAGAGCCTCCTACCTCTTACCCGTTTCGTATATTGGGACTACATTAGCGTTCTTCCCACTTTCTGAGAGGTCTCCTGTTTCCAGTGACTTGTTATAGACCAAAAAGAGTGGCATGAAAAGTGCTTCTGCCCCCTGTTTTAACATCCACGGGTGAGATTCCATCAGGTCCAACAGCCTTAGTCACGAATAGATCTAGCAGATACCTACTAACCTCATATATGTTAATTTCAATATCTTCCAATTCTGCTTGGTTTATGGTCACCCTTCTTAGTTTAGGGACTTCTTTTTGCTCTATTGTTAAAACCTCCTGCAATGTCTTGCTGAGTTCTTCATACAACTCTTTGTCATTCTGTGTATTCATCATCTCTCTCAGTTTTATCACGAGTTCTTTCTCTATTGCTTTCCTCATGATTCGGTTGCATAGCAGTTTTGGTTGCGTTTTAGTTTTATTTACTATGACGTTTTCAAATAGCCTCTTTGCTTCTTTTCTCACATTGAGGTACTCATTTCTGGTTCTCTAATATCACTCTCTACTAATGGTGTTTTGTTATTTCTGTAGTTTCTTGATGCCCTTGAGCTTAGCTGTCTTGCTTCTTTATATAATTGAACCACGGAATCTCATTTGGTTTTCGATTTTTCCTTTCTGTGCAGGGATCAGCCTGTTTTTTTTGTCTCCTGACACTTCTGTGTGATGTAGTCGAACATGTCTTGTAGAGACTTTTCTCTGAGCTCAGTCTCCCATGATATTCCAAATAAACATTTTCTTATCTCTTAGGGAAGCCGGTGGCTGAGCGGATAGAACACTGTACGCGTGATCCTGTGGCCTCGGGTTCGATCCCGGGCGCCGGCGAGAAACAATGGGCAGAGTTTCTTTCACTCCGATGCCCCTGTTACCTAGCAGTAAATAGGTACATGGGAGTTAGTCAGCTGTCACGGGCTGCTTCTTGAGGGTGGAGGCCTGGTCGAGGACCGGGCCGCGGGGACACTAAGCCCCGAAATCATCTCAAGATAATCTCAAGATAAGATGTCTTCATAGTTACCCCTTCGATTTGTAAGCCTCTTGTTTTTCGGTCGTTTCCTTGGGTAGGTAATTCCTACTTCCACCAGATACTCAAATATAAGAATATTTTTGTCACTCATTCCTCTGGGGAAGGGGGGGAGGGTTCTGATTTTACTTCCCTTATACCTGACTCGTTCTGGGAGAATATCTGATGAAGTCTGGCTAGTTCATCATTTCCTCTAATTCTCATCTTTGCTTAAAATGTTTCTTGCCACCACGTCTTAAATTTTATCTCTCCACGTTCCTTTACTTCCATGTGGTTCTCAATTTTCCCAGTCTATCTTTTCATGGTGTAAGTCATCCATGATTAACAATTTGTATTTCTTCCTGCAGTCAATAAAACCTGCTCTCTTTAATATATTAATAGTTGCAGTGTTGTTTATGTCTGTTTATGTCAGACGACTCCTGTCTGAGTCGTCTGTCATATTTTTTTTATTATTTCTGCTTTTATCTTCAATCCTCCAGGTGTCATGGCACCTGCTATGTAGTCTCTGAAATCTTCACAGCCCAGGATGTCCATCTCTTCGAAACTTCAGTCTTTCCTTGTCGGCAGAGTAACTTCCTCTCCTTTTGTCCTTACTATTTAGTAGTCCTGTGGAATCACTACATTTAATATGATGCATGAAAGTTTTGTTTCTGTGCTATTATATCAGAGTTTTCTTCTTCCGTCATTTCTTCAAGTTCACTTGTTTTATTTGAAATTCCTTCTAATGTTGTGTACATCACTTAGAAGCTTACTTTCATCTGTCTATCCACACTTACTCTTAGTCCTGCTAGCTGTACCACTGGTGCAGAATGTTGTTCCATGGATTGGGCTGCATGGATGGGGTGGGTGCGCTGTTGTGCTATGCAATACCTAACATGGATTTTGACGGTGACGGGCTGGGGCATGTTCAAGGGACAGAAGAAAAGGGGGAGCTTGGGTAGAGGAGGGTTTAGGCGGGACTGAGTGGGCATTTGGTGGGGAAAGGGGTGAAAAGGAAGAAACACATCCCGTGATGCGTTTTATTTTCCCTTGATGTGCTTTACTTTCTCGTGATGTGTTTTACTTTCCTCGTGATATGTTTTACTTTCACTATGATGTACTCACCTAGTTGTACTCACTTAGTGGTGCTTTCTTGTATTTTCCTTGTCATGTGTTTTACTTTCCTACTGATATGTTTTACCTTCCTTGTGATGTGTTTTACTTTCCTTCTGATATATTTTACCTTCCTAATTATGATTTATTTTCCTTCTGTTTTTTTTTTTTTACATTCCTCATGATGTGTATTTCTTTCCTCATGGTGAGTTACACTCTACTGAGATGTGTTTTACTTTCCATGCCATGTAGTTTACTTTCTCGTAATGTGTTTTAATTTTTCGTGATATGCTTTACTTTCCTTGTGATGTGTTTTACTTTCTCCGTGATGTATTTTACTTTCCTTGTGATGTATTTTACTTTCCTTGTGATATATTTTACTTTCCTCATATGCATTTTATTTTGGTTGTGATTTGTTTGACTTTCCTCATGATATGTTTTACTTTCCCCTGAGATGTGTTTTACTTTCGTCGTGATAAATGTGAGATTTTTCTCTACGCCTACCTCCCTTAGGAGGTGGACTACAAGTTTAAAGGCTGCTCGCGGCAGTTAAGCATTTGTCCAATAGAAAAAGGAGAAGCGGGAGCAAACCCCCAGGCTTCCACCACCAGGGGAGAAAACCTGTCCACATAGGCCGCTGGTTCCTCCTAGTTAAACAGGACGTTAAAACTAATAAAGGGTAACCGACGGGTTCTCACAATCAAATTTTATATTTGATGTGGCGCTATGAATTGGAATTCGAATTCCCAAGAGCAGCCGTCATATCAAAAGATCACATCAACATCAATCGTAAAATACAGAACATGGGTGTGGAAAAGAAAGGTTGAAGGTTGACATCAAAGACCGTTTTCTATAAAATAAACAATTTATTAATAACAAGAGACTAGACTACTACATTATCGAATTTACAATTACGTTAATGTCCATCCAGTGGCACTATAACAAACAGCTAACTAGCAACCCTTGCTGTGCGGCTGCATACTGAACTAACCTGAACACAGGTGTGCCCACTGACGACGCAATATTGCAAATTAAAAAATATCACAGACTAAGTTACACCACAGCGAGTGATTTATTACGTTAATGTCCATCCAGTGGCATTTGCAACACAGCTATTCAACAGCCCCTCGAGAAGTGACAGCAGGCTCCATCTTGCTGACACTTCGGGCTGACAACATGAACTAACTGAACAAATGAAGGATATCCACTGATGACACAAGCAAGCAATCAATAGTGTCACGGCTGCACGGTAACACTACTCTAATCACGAGCTTAAGGTCCTCCCGCCCAACAGGAGCGACCCCGTAACTAGGTGGGTAGTCCAACAGTGGCTCCCCCTATCACAACTCATTGTGAACCCTCTTTGCAACTCCCTATAGGAGTTGCACTGTAAACAGTGAACAAAGTCAGGCAAGTCGGGATTCTGGGACACAGTTCCACTCATCCCTAATTTTTACTCTACTCTCGTCACCGACGATAACCAAAAGCAATTGCCTTAATCAATTACAACATTGATTATGTGATTAATGACGTTAATTGACTGATCACAGCAGTCAGCAACAAAGTACTACTTTAATCAGAACCAATTGTCTCTCACTAGACAACAACATGATGGTACTCTACGTTAATCATCAACACAAGTCATCTTGTCTCTCAACACAAGTACAATAACTCAAGTCTCTTACATTACATCACACTTGACTCCTTGCAAGTATTCAGTGAGTAATTCTTAATTAAGGTCAAACGGACCACTAATTACATCCCATTGAGTTACGTTAACTAAGCCTACCCTAAGTGGGTAGCTTCTCAACAGTCTGTGTCATTAATTACTTTAATATGAGTGTTAGTTACCCTAATTAACCCAGAGCAATTAATTAACTGTCACCAGGACCGATAATTAATCATACATAAATACGTCTCACTCCGCACTGCCTAAGCAGGTCTCATCAAACACTGTGAATTCACGGAAGAGGAGTTAATTACCCTAATTAATTAACAATGAGTGCATCTTAATCCACTGTCCTCAGACAGGATATGATTAATATAACGAATTATGCTACTCCATGACCTCGCTTTACCGAGTCATCTGAGTCCTCAAGACTCCAGACGTTAATTACTCCACTAATTATCATGAGCCACTAATTGCTATACCTCCGAAGGTAATTAGTCCGACACAATTACGTTAACACAAATACTGACAGACTCTGACAGATCCTCTCCCACTTCGTGAATTCATACCCCATAGATATTCCAACGTAACATCGTTTTCTGTTGACAATATTACTATACATTCTTTAAAGATTTTAAAGCATATACTAGTGTATATAATATTGATTGGTGAAGCCCTTTTATTTTATGTAATAAATTATAGTGCTTATTATAATTTACTAGAACACTAATATTTCTCAAAACAAAACTACGAGCCTTCAATCGGATATAGCTGACCTGTAATATTCTAAGAGCATGGACATAGCAGGTAAATTTCACAACCATGTGGGACCTGAAAACTACAATTTTCATTATATTGAACCAATCACGACTATTCTGCTGTCTACGGCGATGGACGGTACGTGAGACGTAAATTGGTACGTGAGGAAGAGTTTGGGCCTTGAAAAAATATAACTGCGAATATACCACAAATGTACTAATTCATAAGCAAAATATTGACTATAATCAATAAGTCATATATGTGCTGTCTTGTGCAAGAGGGGGTTGATATCCTAGCTCCTGACATTATTCCCTAACTAAAGAGTATAATATTATCAGGGATGAAAATGATTAATGAATTGTAGACAGCCTAACTTCTGGCTATATTCTACTAATTATACTGATTATGTTAATTCTAGTTCATCTGGGTCGAAGTCGACAAAAAAATATGGGCTCTGAGAACCGGTATAAGTTAGTATTAATTCTGGTTCGTTAATAATAGTTTAGCTCTCTGGACTATCTCGGTTGGAATGACCAGAAAATATGTGGGGAAACCTGGCTCTAGTTTAATACTTATAAATGTATAATTCTATGAATGCAAATAAAAATTAAATCTAAGATAGCTTGAATGATCAGAATGTGATGTAAATGAGAGAACCTGTGACTTCTGGATCTCTTGATTAATTTAATTAAATTCTATTACTCTTTTAAGCAATGAACCGTTAAATTCTATACCTTCTAGAACCAGCTTCCCATGACACATTTTGGGGGTATTCTATGAGGTTAGTCTACGTGAAACATATATTATAGATAATAATAATGATAATATGCATACACATAGATTATATTGGTTAGTAAATTGTAATGGAAAAATCTACCGCACAATAAAGATTAATAATAAGTAATCAATGCAATATAGTATGTATGTATGATTCTTACACTGAGAGAGAGAACTATCTACAATAAGAACTAATTAAATCTCAGCTGTGACAGAGGAACGTAGTTGGCGTCCAACCTCTGCAACAGTCTGGAATCGGCCCTGAGATAATGATCCTTCAAACACGTGATCGTAGGTGGACTCTGCGATCTCGTCTATGCTGGTACTCCAGCTGAAATGCAAATATGTAAATTCCA
>WNGS01000411.1:3493610-3507187 GCA_020271785.1 Procambarus virginalis
CTTCATGATGAGACTGCTAATTACATAATTAGCTAGAGTGGTCTCTAAACCCTAGAATCATTGTGGGGTTTTCTATTTTGCTTTCCCGACTGCAATGCGTACGTCGCCAATGTACATGTGGCAGATGCTTCACGAAGCTGTTGGAATCAGCAGAGAAAATACGAGAGCTCCCAGGTACAGGGCCTGGGAGCAAGGTCGAGTTAGAGTCCTTGAGGGTTTCTTCTCAGACTAGACTCACCTGGTCCTGGTCCACGTTGATCGTTGGAATCTCCTCAATACTTTAACACTTTAAGAGACTCCTAGGGTCCTCATCAAAATTTATAGTTTAGTGAATTAGCATCGGTGTTGGAGACACCTGAGCTGAGGCTTGATTGATAGTTTGGCAGTATTCGAATTTTTTTTTTTATTTTTATTTTTACATGAAAACATGCTTATAAGTACAATAAAAAGAAACAGTTACATCATAAAACAGAACAAAATGACAAAGCACAAACGGCAAAACTAAGGAACAAAAGTACTAAACACACAATAACGCCAGCCGGAGGGCCGATCACAAAACAACAATAATGACAAACAGAATACAATAATTAAGTTAAACACAGCGGAAGACAATACAGAAATAACACACCAAAACCTGAAATATACAGAACAAGGCTACCAGCACCGCAAACATACACGGAGAGGCACCAACACAAAACAAAACAGTAAATAATAAATAACAATAACAAGAAAACAAATAGTTATACAATAAACAAAAGGAAAAGCTCAACGGCAAAACTCGACAAAAAGCATAAACCCAGACTAGGTCACGCCAACAGCCTGAAGGGCACTCAACACCACACAAACAAGCGCACAAGCAGCATCATAAAAACATAGAACCACAAGCATAACATAAGAACATGACACCCACAACCAGACACACACAAACCAAAACCCCGGACCGCACAGGAACCGGACACATACACACACAAGCCACACAAATAAACCCACAACCACAAACCGGAGCACGCAGGAACCGGGAAACAAACCCGCCACCCACCCACTTACACACACCGACCCACACCCCACAACCATGCACACTAGTGGAAACAACCCACAACCCACAACACACAACACACAAAGGAATCATGAGTGAGGAACACATTCCTCAGAGACAAAACCACACGACTCCGCAGCCCAAGGATACCTTCGCTTGTAGGCCTCCCAAATCATATATTCCCTGTCGGTAGGGGGACGATCCCCCTGCCGCCGTGGGCCCTTCATAAACTCGGGAACCACCAGATCAGGCGGAAACGGCCACTCCTTAAGCTCACTGACGCAAGTCGCATAACGAGGCTGGGGAGCGCAACCCACGTCCTTCGAGGAAGCAGACGAAACCGATGAAGCGTACGAGGGCTGCCGAGACGGCCGCGTCTCCGGACGCACAGGAGTAGGGGACAATCGACGAGATGGTAACTCCACCGAGACCGCAGGAGACACTGAAGAGATGGCCGGAGATGGAAGAGGCGTCGAAGCCGCAGCCGATGAAACGGGGACCGAGGCAGGGGTTACAGAACCCCCAGAGCGAGCAGACTTTTTCAACACCATCACCAGGCCAGCCCGCTCACCACGGACCTCAGCAGGGGGAACCACCCCCCATGAAGAACCGGAGCCATCCGACGCAGGCGACGCACCCGAAGCAGGAACCCCAGACACCATATCAGCAGTGGAGGCCGAAACACTGGCACTGGCATCCTCAGCTAAATGCACCTCCGCCGTCACCGTAGTACGCAACGCAGCCGGAGCTACCCCTCCGTCGCCGGCAGATCCACAAGCGTCGAAGTCGCCAACGTCTGCCCATGCTGAAGACGAACGCCGGGAACGCTTAGGCACGGGCCGCACATCATCAGACCCGGAGGCCGACTCAGACACACGCTCAACACAAGCCGGGCGAACCGACGCACGCCGCAGTACTGCAGCATCCTCAACCACATGGGGCACCAGGCCAGACACAGGAGGAAGCGCCGGAACCACCCCATCACCCAGCACAGCCGGAACAGACGTCGAGGGTGCAGGGACAGGGTCAGAAGCAGCAGAGGAAGACGGGGGAATCGAGCATAATGTAGGCTGAAGAATCCCAGAGACACTAGGCGGAGCATGACGATCACTAGGCGATGACGCAACCTCCGGAGGAGAAGCCACCACCACAGGGGGCGCATCAGGCGACACAGGGGGGCATATCCGCGGCCGGAGAGTCGTCCATAGCCACAGAAACCTCCTCCACAGGAAGCGGTGGAAAATCCTCCTCACTGAAGAGGTTCACGGGTGCAGCGGCCGGCGCCGAACAGTCAGCAGCCTGATGGCCCAACAGGCCACAACGATAACACGTCCGAGGCTGGCGGGCGTAAAACACACGAACTGTGTACCCCATCAGACGCACAGAGGACGGAATATCCTCCCGGAGCCTCATGCCCAGGGTGCGAATGTTCGTCCTCACACCCTTAAGTGGGCTCGAAGATACCACATTCACCCGCACACTAATCACAGCGCCAAAACGGCCGAAGTACCGCCGGAGCAGACCTCCGGAAACTCCAACGGAGCCCCATGCACGCTGACGTAGGTGAGGGCACCACTCCGATCAGAGATGGAAACAGTGCCCGCACCATCCGGCAGAGGTAGTGTCCGCCCCTCGTATCGACGGAGAAATTCGCGGTATGCCAACTCCGCTGTGAACTTAAGTATCACTCGACGTGCCGTCACCAGCTCGACTCCGTAAATGTCCATCACAGGTATATTCAGCTGCTCACAAACCCGCGCGATCTCCGGGTACCCAGCCCTGCTGGAAAATTCCAAGCCCACAGACTGAGCCCGCAGTATGGTGGGAGGGGGACCCCCATCGTGAAGTCCACGTCAGCACAGTCGAGCAGAGACACACGCCCCCAAACGGCCAAAACCGGCAAATACCCTGTGAATTAGGCAACTCGGTGTTGGAGACACCTGGAGATGAAGGCTTGAGTAAATAGTTGGCAGTATTCAGAAGTGGTTCAACGGAAACACCGGAAAAAGCTTAACAGTAGTTTATTTACTAACTTAACCACTAATACAAAGGGTGTTTGATTTACTTTAGATTGGCGTCAGAAAGGCTATGGTTGCATTAGCGTGACTCTTGATGTCTAGCTAACCGATTCGGATCCACTCATGGAGAAACACCTAACTTAACACAGTTGACAGCCAATCATTAATATGGCAAACCTAACTGCCGGTATGCAAAGGAATTACAAGAGTTCCAACTGGATACTCGGGTAATGATGATGCACAATAAATCACAAAAATACTGTCAATGGGACTGCAAAAATCATGCACAATATTAATGTCACACAATAACTAAATGTGTGGTGTATGTGAAGCTCACATTCACAGACGTGTGTAATGCCATGATACCACACAGATAAACACGCATACACCGTCGGGGTGCCTTCACCTATACCTGTGTCAGGTATGAGAGGTGAGAACTATGGTTGATCCCTCAGATCAACACAGACAGACACAATAAAACAGTGACAAGATCTTGTACTTCAAGGTAGGCTACCTCTCTTATTCACTCACTTACTCAGGCACATTTATGCAAGAACTCGTAGGTGGCCTGACAGGTGGTTTCCTCGTTATGACGTGAGACCCTTGACGACAGGCTTTCCCACAAACCGTATATGACATGGAGGGTACTCGCAGGAGGGCGAACTACAGTGCGCCCTCCTGCACACACACTAGATGGCACTGGCGGTGAGTAAGGTGGTGACATCATGTAGTGTGAGGCAGGGCGCCTGGCGGCTCGAGGTATCGAGGTACTGAGGTACTAGCTACACGCTCTGGACAGTGGCAGCTGCAGGTTATATGGTACCATGCAGGTACACTGTAGTAAAAGTCACACACAGTTTACTTAGGCGGCAGCACTGCCTTAGTTCACTCTAAGTCACTCACAGACGATTTCCATTTGTCACCAGGGGTTACCTGATACCAGTCTGTTTCGCTCTGGTGATTTGTCACTAGGCTTATAAACAGTATAGTCAGAATCGCGATTCTGGGCGAATGTTGGTATATCGAAAAGACGCTGAGATTAACTTGACGGTGAAGAATGGATGGTGTTCAGTCTATTGAACAGAACAGGACACGTCCTCTATGTAAGGGCTTCCTCAATTGAATGCTCTTGCCTGGGGCTCAGGGCTCCTCGTAGGACACAACACATGGGGTTACAATTTGACCAATGGCGTTTTAGCAAAAGAGCGGAACCGGTCATATTGATCGTTCCATGATCAGTAGCAGAGGTGACGTCATGAACACGTCACAGTTCTTAATTCTCCATCGCCCCGGTTGAGGTTGACCCCAGCGGTCAGATCTGTCGCCTCGGTGGAGTCCTCTCTCTCTCACGCTGGCACCACCTGTGAACTCACTGACCCTTGTGGCAAGTATGGTTAACTTCCATGTATCTGCTTCCTGCCTGGACATACGGCGACCTCCTTATTATAAACGTATTCCTGGTTAAGTGAGCATCCTGGAGATACCCAGCATGACAGTTTACTATCCAGGGTTACAGAGATAGGGCTTGTGCACGAAATCAGTGCACTGTGCACTGCGATGAGCCATTCAAGTCAGCTGTGGGAGAATTTTGAGAAACCGTCCTCTCACAATCATTCAATTAATAGTAAATTCTAAATGGATCTGGGGACCAGCTATACATTTACGTAGGATTTGGTGTCGCCAAATATCGTAACGAACAAGGAGGTAACCCAATTCTATTTTAAAGGCCTCTACAAATAATTAAGGATACTAATCTTCCCTGCCGAACGTGGTGTCCATAAAATTGAATTTGCAGGATCAGTCTGGAGTCTGTAGAAGGCCAGATGATCCAAAATTAAGACTAATCTTGATAAGCAGACTTCAGAACACCAATGCAAGGTTGTCGTGTGTCTCTCTCTCGCCAGTATGGCGTCTTCTCTCCCTTCCCGCTCAAAAGTCGCGCATGCGCATAGCTCCCAGTAGGGGTTCTGAGCATAAATTATATGGAAGGAAATGCGCTGTGACGAATATTTACGTCACAATAAAGGGGTTATGTAGCGATACCTCTTTTCTCATGGTGTAGTCAATTAATTTAGACGATATTAAATATACGAGAAAAGATCTGGAGTGGAGATACAATTTATCATTATATTCACTGACACAGCAAATCGTGGCTGCATAAATTAATTCCAGTAAACAATAAAAAATTTATTAAGGAAAAGTGAATCTAGTAATAAATGCCTATCCTTAGTAAAAGACAAAATAAGGCTAGATTCTACTTGATATGTTAATATGAAATGTTCTTGGTGGCTAGCTGACTGATGCAACATTTCCACGATTCTAAGGAAAATTATATGACGCTCCACATCCTAATGCAAAGAATCCTGTGATACTAAACTACGCATTAGTATAGTTAATTATGACACTTAGTACAGGAATAATATCCAATTGTACTAAGGATTAGTAAATAAGTATTAAATGAGTATGAAGCCAAATACTGGAAATATATCCTATTGTATTAGGGATGAGAATAATTGTTGGAAACTTCCAACACAGCTCGGGTACTAGTCTGATGGCAAACCTTTGAATCTTTTACAGTTTAGTCTTATCCTTGACTAGATATGGACTGCATGCTGGGGCTGCATACTCCAGGATTGGCCTGACGTATGTGGTATACAAAGTTTTGAATGATTCCTTACACAAGTTTCTAAATGCCGTTCTTATGTTGGCCAGCCTGGCATATGCTGCTGATGTTATATTCTTGATATAGGCTGCAGAGAACAGGTTTGGCATATTATCAATCCCCAAGTCATTTTCTCTCGCTAACTCTTGAAGAATTTCATCTCCCAGATGATACCTTGTATCTGGCCTCCTGCTCCCTACACCTATCTTCATTACATTACATTTGCGTGGGTTAAACTCTAACAACTATTTGTTCGACCATTCCTTCAGCTTGTCTAGGTCTTCATGAAGCCTCAAGCAGTCCCCCTCTGTCTTAATCCTTCTCATAAATTTGGCATCGTCAGCATTGAGAGAAATGAGTCTATAACCTCCGGGAAATCATTTACATATATCAAAAACAGGAAAGGTCCGAGTACAGAGCCCTGTGGGACTCGACTGGTTACTTCACGCCAATCTGAGGTCTCACCCCTCACCGTAACTCTTTGCTTCCTGCAGGCGATTATCACAATAATGTGGCTGGATTATGTTGACCAGACAACACACTAGAAGGTAAAGGGACGACGACGTTTCGGTCCTTCCTGGACCATTCTCAAGTCGATTGTCGACTTGAGAATGGTCCATCCATGGGTATGAGGATTTGTGAGGTGGATAACAGAGTCTCAGACGATTCTGGGGTGAGGGGTGGGGAGTCAAGTGAAAGGGGAGGGGGAGACAGGGAGGGTAGGGATGAAGGGGGGAGGGAGGATAGGAAGGAAAAGGGGAGAGGGGGGACATGGCAGGAGGAGGGGAGGGTGTGAGTGTGGTACTCACCTAGCTGTACTCACCTAGTTGTGCTTGCGGGGGTTGAGCTCTGGCTCTTTGGTCCCGCCTCTCAACCGTCAATCAACAGGTGTACAGATTCCTGAGCCTATTGGGCTCTATCATATCTACACTTGAAACTGTGTATGGAGTCAGCCTCCACCACATCGCTTCCTAATGCATTCCATTTGTCAACCACTCTGACACTAAAAAAGTTCTTTCTAATATCTCTGTGGCTCATTTGGGCGCTCAGTTTCCACCTGTGTCCCCTAGTGCGTGTGCCCCTTGTGTTAAATAGCCTTTCTTTATCAACGTTGTCGATTCTCTTGAGAATCTTGAATGTGGTGATCATGTCCCCCTAACTCTTCTGTCTTCCAACGAAGTGAGGTTTAATTCCCGTAGTCTCTCCTCGTAGCTCATACCTCTCAGCTCGGGTATTAGTCTGGTGGCAAACCTTTGAGCCTTTCCAGTTTAGTCTTATGCTTGACTAGATATGGACTCCACACTGGAGCCGCATACTCCAGGATTGGTCTGACATATGTGGTAAATAATGTTCTGAAAACTCCTTACACAAGTTTCTAAAGGCCGATCTTATGTTAGCCAACCTGGCATATGCTGCTGATGTTATCCTCTTTATATGAGCTTCAGGGGACAGGTCTGGCGTGATATCAACCCCCAGGTCTTTCTCTCTCTCGCTGACTCTTGAAGTATTTCATCTCCCAAATGATACCTTGTATCTGGTCTCCTGCTTCCTACCCCTATCTTCATTACATTACATTTGCTTGGGTTAAACTCTAACAGCCATTTGTTCGACCATTCCTGCAGCTTTTCCAGGTCTTCTTGAAGTCTCAAGCTGTCCTCCTCTGTCTTAATCCTTCTCATAATTTTGGCGTCGTCAGCAAACATTGAGAGGAATGAGTCTATACCCTCTTGGAGATCATTGTGTGTTTGTGTGTGTGTGTGTGTGTGTGTGTGTGTGTGTGTGTGTACTCACCTAGTTGTACTCACCTAGTTGTGCTTGCGGGGGTTGAGCTCTGGCTCTTTGGTCCCGCCTCTCAACCGTCAATCAACAGGTGTACAGTTTCCTGAGTTAATGGGCTCTATCATATCTACACTTGAAACTGTGTATGGAGTCAGCCTCCACCACATCGCTTCCTAATGCATTCCATTTGTCAACCACTCTGACACTAAAAAGTTCTTTCTAATATCTCTGTGGCTCATTTGGGCACTCAGTTTCCACCTGTGTCCCCTAGTGCGTGTGCCCCTTGTGTTAAAGAGCCTGTCTTTATCAACCCTGTCGATTCCCCTGAGAATCTTGAATGTGGTGATCATGTCCCCCCTAACTCTTCTGTCTTCCAACGAAGTGAGGTTTAACTCCTGCAGTCGCTCCTCGTAGCTCATACCTCTCAGCTCGGGTACTAGTCTGGTGGCAAACCTTTGAACCTTTTCCAGTTTAGTCTTATGCTTGACTAGATAGGGACTCCATGCTGGAGCCGCATACTCCAGGATTGGTCTGACATATGTGGTATATAATGTTCTGAAAGATTCCTTACACAAGTTTCTAAAGGCCGTTCTTATGTTAGCCAACCTGGCATATGCTGCTGATGTTATCCTCTTGATATGAGCTTCAGGGACAGGTCTGGCGTGATATCAACCCCCAGGTCTTTCTCTCTCTCTGACTCTTGAAGTATTTCATCTCCCAAATGATACCTTGTATCTGGTCTCCTGCTTCCTACCCCTATCTTCATTACATTACATTTGCTTGGGTTAAACTCTAACAGCCATTTGTTCGACCATTCCTGCAGCTTGTCCAGGTCTTCTTGAAGTCTCAAGCTGTCCTCCTCTGTCTTAATCCTTCTCATAATTTGGCGTCGTCAGCAAACATTGAGAGGAATGAGTCTATACCCTCTGGGAGATCATTTACGTATATCAGAAACAGGATAGGTCCAAGTACAGAGCCCTGTGGGACTCCACTGGTGACTTCACGCCAGTCTGAGGTCTCACCCCTCACTGTAACTCTGCTTCCTATTGCTTAGGTACTCCCTTATCCACTGGAGCGCCCTACCAGTTACTCCTGCCTGTTTCTCCAGCTTATGCATCAACCTTTTATGGGGTACTGTGTCAAAGGCTTTCCGACAGTCCAAAAAATGCAGTCCGCCCACCCTTCTCTTTCTTGCTTAATTCTTGTCACCTGATCGTAGAATTCTATCAAGCCTGTAAGGCAAGATTTACCCTCCCTGAACCCATGTGATGGGTTGTCACGAAGTCTCTTCTCTCCAGATGTGTTACTAGGTTTTTTCTCACAATCTTCTCCATCACCTTGCATGTATACAAGTTAAGGACACTGGCCTGTAGTTCAGTGCCTCTTGTCTGTCACCCTTTTTGTATATTGGTACTACATTAGCAGTCTTCCATATTTCTGGTAGGTCCCCGTTTCCAGTGACTTACTATACACTATGGAGAGTGGTAAGCAAAGTGCTCTGCACACTCTTTCAATACCCATGGCGAGATTCCATCCGGCCCAACAGCTTTTCTCACATCCAGCTCCAATAGGTGCTTTTTGACCTCATCTCTTGTAATTCGAACCTATCCAAGGTCACCTGGTTTTTGCTGACTCTCCCAGCGCCGTGATATCTCCCTGTTCTATTGTAAAGACCTCCTGGAACCTTTTGTTGAGTTCTTCACACACCTCTTTGTCATTCTCTGTGTACCTGTCCTCGCCCACCCTAAGTTTCATCACCTGTTCCTTCACTGTTGTCTTCCTCCTGATGTGACTGTGTAGTAGCTTTGGTTCAGTCTTGCTTTATTAGCTATATCATTTTCATACCTTTTCTCAGCTGCTCTCTCACACTGACATACTCGTTCCTGGTTCTCTGGTATCTCTCTCTACTTTCTGGTGTTCTGTTATTACGGAAGTTCCTCCATGCCTTTTGTTCAGCTCCTTTGCTTTCATACATTCCCTATTAAACACGGATTCTTCCTTTGCTTCTCTGTTTTTTCTGTTGGGCTGGGACAAACCTGCTTACAGCCTCCTGACATTTTTGGTGACATAGTCCATCTGTCTTGTACGGANATAAAGGGTAAGCGACGGGTTCTCACAATCAATTTATTTATATCAAGAGACTAGACTACTACATTATCGAGTTTACATTTACGTTAATGTCCATCCAGTGGCACTATAACCAACAGCTAACTAGCAACCCTTGCTGTGTGGCTGCATACTGAACTAACCTGAACACAGGTGTGCCCACTGACGACGCAATATTGCAAATCAAAGAAAAATATCACAGACTAAGTTACACCACAGCGAGTGATTTAATTACGTTAAAGTCCATCCAGTGGCATTTGCAACACAGCTATTCAACAGCCCCTCGAGAAATGACAGCAGGCTCCATCCTGCTGACACTTCGGGCTGACAACATGAACTAACTGAACAAAAGAAGGATCCACTGATGACACAAGCAAGCAATCAATAGTGACACGGCTTTCCGGTGTCCAGCTACTCTAATCACGAGCTTAAGGTCCTCCTTACAAACAGGAGAGACCCCCGTAACTAGGCGGGTAGTCTAACAGTGACTCCCCCTATCACAACTAAAGTGAACAAAGTCAGGCAAGGTGGGATTCTGGGACACAGCTCCACTCATCCTAAGTTACTTTACCCTCGTCACTAGACGATAACCAAAAGAAATTGCCTTAATCAATTACAACATTGATTATGTGAATAATGATGGAAATTGACTGATCACAGCAGTCAGCAACAAAGTACTACTTTAATCACAAACAATTGTCTCACGCTAGACAACAACATGATAGTACTCTACGTTAACACAAGTCATCTTGTCACAATAACTCAAACTCTTAAATTACATCACACTTGACTCCCTGCAAGTATTCAGTGAGTAATTCTTAATTAAGGTCAAACGGACCACTAATTACATCCCAATTGAGTTACGTTAACTAAGCCTACCCCAAGTGGGTGGCTTCTCAACAGTCTGTGTCATTAATTACTTTACTATGAGTGCTAATTACCCTAATTAACCTCGAGCAATTAATTAACTGTCACCAGGACCGATAATTAATCATACATAAATACGTCTCACTCCGCACTGCCTAAGCAGGTCTCATCAAACACGGTGAATTCACGGAAGAGGAGTTAATTACTAATTAACAATGAGTGCAACTTAATCCACTGTCACCAGACAGAATATGATTAATATAACGTATTATGCTAACCCCATGACCTCGCTTTACCGAGTCATCTGAGTCCTCAAGACTCCAGACGTTAATTACTCCACTAATTATCATGAGCCACTAATTGCCCTAACCCCGAAAGGTAATTAGTCTCGAGCAACTGACGTTAACACTATCACTGACAGACTCTGACAGATCCTCTCCCACTACGTGAATTCATGATGAGAATGCTAATTACATAATTAGCTAGAGTGGTCAATTAGTTGTCACACGGACAATTAATTGCACCGGAAACGTATTCCAACAAGCTCAAGTTCAACACTGTTCTCCCATAACAGCTCTCACTCATTCAACAACAACAAATGTGCACCCCTTATCCAGTTAATTACCCCTAATTAACTCACTGAATCCTTAAGTCCTCAAAACAACTTAAAGAAACAAAGTAACCCAAATGTTACATAGGTCACACATATAATGGCATGCAAAACAACAAAAATAGCACTGCCCACATACGGTTGCGACTACTGCAACTCGTTAATTACTATGCCCACACAGTAATGACACACGGTTTTGCAACAACTCAAGGTATACCAATATTACTGCCCCTCTAATCTTGCAAACGTTGCAAAAGATCGATCGATCCCGTTGGCTTCAGCAAGACAATTTACGTTAATATAAGGCACCGTCGCTCTACGCGGACAGCTGGCACTAATTCTCCCATAATTAGGCAAATTAACTAATTGCTCGCTCTCATTAAGTGACTGAGAATTTCCCTGAATACTCAAAGGGTCCCTTTAAATCCTCAACACAGTTCCTAGGACAGTAATAACGTATACCTGATAACACTGCACAAACCTGCACATAATGATACCGTCAGCATGCCCCCCATGCTAATGACATCATTAGGTAATCAGTCAGCAATCACATCTACTGACTCACCACACAACACAATACAACCACATGCAAATCAACACATAGAAATGCCTTACATAACAATGCAAATTAATCACCAGGACAATATACAGACCTCAGGATGTCCACTAATAACCCTGCCCACGGGCCTGCTTAATTAACTCTACCCTGGCCTAATTACACCTGCGGTACCATGGCACTAACCAAGGCTGAACGATTATACAGAATCGACAGACTGGATCATTTATATGATGATTTTCTACACTGACTGGTCCCAAACTCAAGTCAGTCTACACACAACAATATATCTACAGATATATAAATCTATAACTACCTGATTTACTATGGACAATTTCCCTCTCCAGGTACTGCCCCTCAGTCACCTGGGCGTGCTACTGACAGGTGTCTCAGCTGCTTCCCTAGCCTGGCCGGGCTAGGAGACCACACAACTTTTCTACCATGATTTCCACTAATACTGAGACACTGTTACACTGTTCAAGTACTCACGTTTCCTTCCACATATTTTCTCATTTCCCAGGTTCTTACCACCTGGCTGTCAGCACTTAGCTCGCTCCTCGTGCGTCGACAAGATGTGGCCCTAGGCTGTCCTGGGAAAGTGGCCAAGGGGGTGGCCAAAGGTTGTGGCCTAACATGTGGCCACCGCATGGCCTTCAGGAGGGTGGCCACGGGTGGCGCGTGACGTCACAGCACCCCCCCCCCGGGCTGCTCGTGCGCGGGGTAAGGTGGGTGGCCTGGGCCGGGCCGGGCCGGGCCGGGCTGGGGTGACGCACGGCTGGCCTGGGGGTGGCCACGTGGCGGCCTGGATGGCCGCGGGGCATACACACATGGATGGGGAATCACTAACAACCCCATCATGCCAGAGCATGACTCGCTCTTACACTGGGGTGACAAGGGTGACACTGGCCGGCGTCACCACATGGACGACGTCAGGCGGAATTCAAAGTACAACAGGGGCCTGTAATATCACCATAATTACACTAGGAGGCCCTGCCCATTATTCCACCCAATTGTCCATGAACATACAGGATAATCTGAGCCACCTGCTTCCCCATGGGGCTCTGGTAGCTGCCCCATGGGTGATCACTGTCTCTGAGGCTGTCCTGTATTTATCAGTCCCAGTTTCACGTGAATATGGGCTTCGATACACCCAGGGTGGCAGGAGTGCCATGCAAGCAGATTAGTCCGGATAACCCCGGTTAACGGGGGTGGAGGTGGCCGCTTGCCACCTCCACCCAAAATCACTTCCTTCCCGGTGCTGCCCAATTCAAACTAAACTCTTGGCGGGCTAGAGGGACTCACATCCCCATATCTCCCCCCTACCTTGCTTGACCAATCAGCAGGAAGCCGGCACGACTCCAGGTGCCGCTTCCAATCACAGTCTTTGGCGCCAAAACTCGGCCTAAGGGTAGGAGTGCCTAAGCCAATCACAAGCGCCCTCGCCTGGTGGCGTGGCGTGACGTCACAGGGAGGGGCAGGCCTAAACACCGCTCAACGTCTCCCTTGGTGGGGGGGGAGGCAGCGTACCCCCACTGCCCCCCCCCCTCCAATCTCTAACGGTTCTTGAGTCAAACCACCTCACACCTTCACTTACAAATCTCTCTGTTTCACAGAACAGGAAAATTTCTGTAATTCTCTCTACAGAGCCATCACAGACCTCTAATTAGTTTTAACTGACAGCATTTAACATAAGCTTTCATATGACACCCAACAAGTATATGTAAATTTGAAAGCTTCAGTTTCTAGAGTTTCCTAGAGCGACTAGCCTATTCTAGAACCTAGGAAAACTAGCTGAGGAGATTCTACATCTCCTCACATTCGGTATGCCAGCCTTTTGTTTCCTAGTTCTTTTTGGGGGAGATAATCCTAGCTCTACCAGGAACTCGAAGATCAATACACTGTAATCACTCATACTTTTATCCAAATCAACTCATCTTTGGGGA
>WNGS01000411.1:3510750-3540750 GCA_020271785.1 Procambarus virginalis
GGGCACACGTGAGGAACACATATTCGAACAAGCCTGAACGGTCTCCCAGGCATATATGCAACTGAAAATTCACACCCCAGAAGTGACTCGAACCCATACGCCAGAATCACTCTGCCAAGGATGTACAGGATCCCTTAACCACTCGACCATCACGACCGGACAAAAGAGGATGGTTGCCGAGGCTAATTCCTCATCCTCTCGCCTGCACTCTGATGGAATCGTGGGCATGGTGTTTTATCAAATCACCTCATTCTTTGGGGCACACGTGAGGAACACAAATGTGAAACCTGAACGGTCTCTAGGCTTATTTGCAACTGAATACTCACTCCCCGGAAGTGACTCGAACCCATACTACCAGAATCACTCTGCAACTTATGTACAGGATCCCTTAACCACTCGACCATCACGACCGGACAAAAGAGGATGGTAGCCGAGGCTGCCATCCTCTTTTGGTAATCTCCCTCTTTTCCTCCAAAGTTTCCTCTCTCATTATTCCTTTCGAGTGAGGCTTCGTGCCACTCTCTCTGCCTCTTTTCGTCAATACGGGGGTGTACCCTAAGTGTTCTGAGCACTACTCTGTTTCTGGTTACCCTCAATGGTTTTCGTTCCTCTCTTCCTTCTGACGTCTTCTCCGCTCTCTATGTCGACGATCTTACCCTTTGTTGTTTGGGGTGATGATTTGCCTCTCTTCAATGGCGGGTTCAACTTGCGATTGAGGCCATGTCGTCTTGGGCCACCGATCATGGCTTCAAGTTCTCTACGTCTAAGACTTGTGCTAGTTCTTTTACTCGGAAGCATGTCGTTCTTCGGCGGCCCTCTTTGTCGCTTTATGGTCATCGCCTTTTGTACAGGGATTCGGCTGAACTTTTGGGGTTAATCTTTGACACTCGTTTGTCTTGGTCTCTCCATATCTCTTACCTCCAAGTTGAATGCTCTAAGGACGTTAACCTCTTTAAGGTTTTGTCCCATACTTCTTGGAGAGCGGATATTCTCACGCTCTCTCTTTACATTCCTCTCTCTCGTACTGTCAAAACTCGATTATGGTTGCCCTGCTTACTCGTCTGCATCTCCTTCTACTTTTCGTCGTCTTGATGCTTTGCACCATACTGGGTTGCACCTCAGCTCTGGTGCCTTTCGTTCGACTCTCGCCCTCAGCTTTCACGACACTGGCTTCATATCTCTTCAAGACCGTCGTGATCGCATTTGTCTTCGCCATCTTGCGCGCGGTCCTTACAGCATCCGTACTCTCGCCTCTGTCCTGCTTTGACATTTACACCCTCCGGTCGTTCCTGTTCCTCTTCACCACCTCCCTCTTTCTGCCCGGTTATTTCGTTTACAAGATTCTCTTTCGATTCGTATTACCGATGTGTCTCCTCGTATTGTTCCGTCCTTTCCCCTGTGGTGGGTCCCCCCTTCCTAAACTTTGTACATCCCTGATCCATATCACTAAAGCTTATACCCCTCTTTCAGTTCTGAAACGCCTTTTCCTTGAGCACTTTTCTTCACTCTCCCACTCCCTTTCCATCTTCACCGATGGGGATGTAAATCTGCAGACGGTGTTGGCTACTCCGTTGTTTTTCCTGACCATACTTATATGTGTCGCCTACCTCCGGAGACTAGTGTCTTCACAGTGGAACTTTATGGTATTTTCTATGCTCTTTGTCTCTTGCTTTCTCGATGTCAATCTTCCATTGTGGATGTCGTTGACTCTCGTAGAACCATGATGACTCTTGGCTCCTTTAATCTGGTCCATCCAGTGGTCGCCGAGATTCAACATTGGCTGTTTCTTATTTCCAGTAAATTTAGGTCAGCTGAGTTTTGCTGGGTTCCCAGCCATATTGGTTTCTCTTTAATTATAAATGAGCGTGCGGATGCTGCCACTAGGCAAGCTGTCCGTTCTTGTCCCATCTCCCGTAAACGTATTCCTCATTTCCACTTTTACCCAGTTATTCATTCCTCCATCCTTGCCCGTTGGCAGGACTGTTGGTCTTCTGTTACTGGTAACAAATTGCGTACTCTTAAGAGTAATTAGTCCTCATGACCTCCCTCCTACCACCGTAGGCGGCAGTGGGAAGTGGCTCGGGCGAGGTTGCGTATTGGCCATACACGCTTAACTCATTGTTACTTAATGGAGCACCGCCCTGCTCCTATTTGTCCAAATTGCATTGTCCCTCTTATGGTCATGCATATCCTTGTTGAATGTCCTGACTTCCAGGATGAGCGTGTGTCTTGCTTTCTGACCGTCCCTCGCTGTCACTTGTCCCTTGATAGAATTCTTGGTGAATCGAATACTTTTGAATCGTTCGCATTATGCCTTTCTGTTCTTGTATTGGGATCCTTGGTGATATTTAGTGCTCTCTGATTATTCTGGACATTTGATGGTACTACATAGCCTTCCCGGTTTGGTGCCTTATTTTGATAATTACTTATTTCATTTTATTGATTGCTTTAATATGTGAGTGAGTGTAGTAATGTGTGAGTGTACTAATGTGTGAGTGTAGTGTGATAATGTGTAAGTATAATAACGTGCAAGTGCAGTAAGTGTGTCAATGTGCCAGTGTAGAGAGTGTGATAATGGTAGCGTGAAGTGAGTGTGATAATGTGTGAGTGCAATGAGTGTGATAATGTGAGTGTAGTGAGGGTGATGACGTGTGATCTTGAACAAGAGTAGTGAGAGTGATAAGGGGCAAGTTCAGCGAGTGTACGGAGCGTGATAATGTGCGAGTGCAGTTAGAGTGATAATGTATGATTTTTGTGTGTGTGATAATGAGTGAGTGTAGTAATGAATGAGCATAGTTAATATAATAATGTGTAAGTGCAGCAAGTGTGATAATCTGCGACTGCAGTGAGTGATAATGTGCAAATGTAGTGAGTGAAATAATATGCGAGTGTTGTGATTGTGATACTGTGCAAGTGCAGTGAATGTGACAATGTGCGAGTGATAATGTGTGACTGGGGTGAGTGTGTTAATGTGTGAGTGTAGTGAGTGTGATTGTTGGCGAGTGCAGCGAGTGTGATAATATTCAAGTTTATTAGTGTGATAATGTTCAAGTTCATTAGTGTGATAATGTTCAAGTTTATTAGTGTGATAATGTTCAAGTTTATTAGTGTGATAATGTTCAAGTTTATTAGTGTGATAATGTTCAAGTTTATTAGTGTAATAATGTTCAAGTTTATTAGTGTGATAATGTTCAAGTTTATTAGTGTGATAATGTTCAAGTTTATTAGTGTGATAATGTTCAAGTTTATTAGTGTGATAATGTTCAAGTTTATTAGTGTGATAATGTTCAAGTTTATTAGTGTGATAATGTTCAAGTTTATTAGTGTGATAATGATCGAGTGTGGCGAGTGTGATAATTTTTTAGTGTAATAATGTTTGAGTGTAATAATGTCCGAGTGTAGAGTCAGTGTATGATAATGTGCAAGTGTCGTGAGTGTGAAAATGTGTGAGTGCAGCGAGTGTGATAATATGTGAGTGTAATGAGTCTGATAATATGCGAGTGTGGTGAGTGTTATTTTAAGTGAGTGTCGTGAGAAAGAAAATGTTCAAGTGTAGTGAAGGTAATATTGTGAGAGTGTAGCGAGTGTAATAATATGTGAGTTCAGCGAGTGTGATAATGTGTGAGTGCACCGAGTATGATAATTTGTGAGACTAGGGAGTGTAATAATATGTGAGTGCAGCGATTGTGATGATGTGTAAGTATTGCGATTGTTGTAATGTATGAGTACAGCGAGTGTGATAATGTGTGTGTGAGGCGAGTGTGATAATATACGAGTGTAGCGAGTATTGAAATGTGTGATTCGTGGGAGTGCAGCTTGAGTAAGAAAGCAGGAGTCACTTGTCAGGTGGTCACGGCCGCCTCTCATATATATATTAACGTGAGCTGCTGCCTAGCCCAATTGTACTCAGATGCTCCAGTGGGTCTCATCTCAATTCTCTATCTATGTAAGTAACAAATGTTAACACAATTAATTGAATGTTGTGTGATTTTTTAATGATCTAATGCGTATTGGATTGTATTTTCCCTTAATTAAAAAATGTAGATCTAAGTACTATTAAATCTGAAATAACGCTATGCTCAAATAGCACTGCACTGCTAATTGATAAATACAAGAAAGATAACACTACTCAGGACAACACTGTCCCAAGTAGGACAACACTACTTCTTGGAAAATCTGATCGTTGTTTTCAAGTGGCATTACACTGCTATTTGAAACTTCTGAACGTTGTGTTGAAATAGTACTACACTGCTACTTGGAAATTCTGAACGTTGTGTTCAAATAGTACTACAGTGGTACTTGGAAAAGCTGAGCATTGTTTTCATATAGCACTATACTTCCACTTGGAAATAGATAATAAACTTAAATTTGTTCAAATTATGTAAATATGTAGTGTTTTGTTTACGTCTCTAGGATCAGTGATATATTTTGCTTTACTCTCAATGTGTTTTACTTTCCTTGTGATGTACTCACCTATTTGTGCTTCCGGGGTTGAGCTCTGGCTTTTTGGTCCCACCTCTCAACTGTCAATCAACTGATGTGCAGGTTCCTGAGCCTACTGGGCTCTATCATATCTACACTTGAAACTGTGTATGGAGTCAGCCTCCACCACATCACTTTCTAATGCATTCCATTTGTCAACCACTCTGAAGCTAAAAAAGTTCTTTCTAATATCTCTGTGGCTCATTTGGGCACTCAATTTCCACCTGTGTTCCCTAATGCGTGTGCCCTTTGGGTTAAATAGCATGTCCTTATCTACCCTATCAATTCCATTGAGAATCTTGTATGTGGTGATCATGTCCCCCCTAACTCTTCTGTCTTCCAGCAACTTGAGGTTTAACTCCCGTAGTCTCTCCTCGTAGCTCATACCTCTTAGCTCGGGTATAAGTCTAGTGGCAAACCTTTGAACCTTCTCCAGTTTAGTCTTATGCTTGACTAAATATGGACTCCATGCTGGAGCTGCATACTCCAGGATTGGCCTGACATATGTGGTATACAAAGTTCTGAATGATTCCTTACACAAGTTTATAAATGCCGTTCTTATGTTGGCCAACCTGGCATATGCCACTGATGTTATCCTCTTCACATGGGCTTCAGGGGACAGGTCTGGCGTGATATTAACTCCCAAGTCCTCTCTCTCTGACTCTTGAAGAATTTCATCTCCCAAATGATACCTTGTATCTGGTCTCCTGCTCCCTACACCTATCTTCGTTACATTACATTTGCTTCGGTTAAACTCTAACAACCACTTGTTCGACCATTCCTTCAGTTTGTCTAGGTCTTCTTGAAGCCTCATGTAGTCCTCCTTTGTCTTAATCCTTTTCATAATTTTGGCATCGACAGCAAACATTGAGAGAAATGAGTCTATACCCATCAGGAGATCATTAACGCATATCAAAAACATTATAGGACCGAGTACAGAGCCCTGTGGGACTCCACTGGTGACTTCACGCCAATCTGAGGTCTCACCCCTCACTGCAACTGTCTGCTTCCTATTGCTTAGGTACTCCCTTATCCACTAGAGCACATTACCAGCCATTCCTTTGGAAATAAACCAACATTTAATTACCATTGCATGCTAAGCATACTAGGATTGACATTTATTAATCCTACTAATTTGTAGAATTAACCGAAATCAATATTTTCCTATCTGCGCGTCATTTATCAAATTCTTCCCACTTAGAATTGCTGTATTGCGTCAGATAATAGACAGCAGAGGTATAAATACTATTAACATGCCAGAGAATTGAATAATATTCTCGACCTCTATCAGTATTCTTTACAAGAATTTCTAACCGTCAATATATCCATTAGTGATCTAATAACAACGTGTTATCAGCTAAAAGATTACTACATAACAGTATATCTGTTATCTTAATTCAACATGGAGGAAGCAGAAATTTCTCTCCATTTCTCGTTTAATAAGAACGCTGTTCATATTAATTACTATTTGACGAGAATTTAAATAACATCTAACTCCCTATAATTGCAACCCCAGTCTCATTAATTTATTAAGTAGAATATTAATAATGAGAAGAGTTTTCCGTTTATACTGAAACATAAGCACGTATGCGCGGGCGAGACGGGTTGAGGGAGGAGGGAGCGAGGACAGCATCACTTGCTTTCAATATTATCTTGACTGAGGAGCGTCATTGCTTACTGGCGCACACGTGATCGGCCTTTGCAGTTCATTGGCCTGTAGTACTTTAATGAGTGGACCACAACGAATTCTGTGACTGCTGTGACTCCATTAGCGAACCTAGGATCGTATCGGCGAACACCAACACGGTGAATTGGCGATTAATAGTTATACGAAGCTTCCTATACTTGTTTTTAGCCCTTAGTTCGTCGTTAGAACGTGTTCCCTCTTCTAAATACAAGTGAGTTCCCAGTGAACGCAGTGAACGAATTTACCCCCCTTTCATCCTTGATAATTGCGTATTTAATAAGGTGTAAGTAGAATCTACATTTTATTGGGTTTGCAGAGTGTGTGTACTCCGTCTGAAGAGAGATCAACTCCCACGCCACGCTTGGTGGACGGATGTTCTAGCAGGTTCCAGACGACGCTACCCCCACACTCGTGCTACTGTTCACTGTCACAGCTAAGAGGCTGAACTTAATTTAGTTCGCTACTAACCTCTTAACCTGTGTAAACTGTAATAATACTTGATTGCATAAGCCGCATAAATTTGGGGCATATTTCTTGTCAATTACTAACACATTGTTAGGAACATTTATTTCTGTCGTGCTGATTATAGCATTATTTACCATTGATTAATTTATGTTCTATTGAGATAATTGATTCATTGATCATTTACTTAATTTCTGATATATATATTTCTTAGTAAAATTTTACCAAACCTTCATGATAAACCAGCATCAATTAAGTGTACTAGATATGTATTAATTTCTAGTATTAACCGCCAATTTGGTTGGGAACGTTTAACTCTTGTGTAATAATTATTTTACAGTCCATTAATGCCCTATAATAATTTCTTGATGATTACACCCATCCATAGGCACTATTATCTCAGTTCAGTTTATTGCTTTAGTTATCTGTTTCCCTTTTCAGTAAAAAAAAGGTGGTCCTTCGAGTATTCGATTTAATTAATTAAATATCATTATATTGAGAGTTAGATTTCCCACAACTCCTGTCTGTCTCTCCAGCTCATGCACCAGCCTCTTATGGGTACTGTGTTCAAAGGCTTTCCGATAGTCCAGGAAATGCAGTCCGCCCAGCTTTCTCATTCCTGCTTAATATTTGTCACATGGTCGTTGAACTCTATTAAGCCTGTAAGGCAAGATTTACCCTCCCTTGAACCATGTTGGCGATCTGTCACGAAGTCCTTCTCTCCAGATGTTTACTAGGTTCATTCTCACGATCTTTTCCATCACCTTGCATGGTATACAAGTCAAGGACGCTGGTCTGTAGTTCAATGCCTCTTGCCTGTCACCCTTTTTGTATATTGGGACCACATTAGCCTCTTCCATATTTCTGGTAGGTCTTCCGTCTCCAGTGACCTACTATACACTATGGAAAGTAGCAGGCAGTGCCTCTGCACACTCTTTCAATACCCATGGTAAATCCCATCTGGATCAACAGGTTTTCTCACATCCAGATCCAACAGGTGTCTCTTGACCTCATCTCTCGTAGTTTGAACCCTTTTAAGGCTGCCTGGTTTACTGGCCCCGTCTCCTAGCACAGTGACCTCACCTTGTTCTATTGTGAAGACCTCCTTGAACCTCTTGTTGAGTTCTTCACCACACCTCTCTGTCATTCTCTGTATACCTGTCTTGTTTTATATACTGCTGATTTCCTCCAGATGTGANGTATTCGTTTCCCGGCGGCGGAGTGGCCGGAAAAGTATGAGCAATTTGAGTAGTTTGTGTGATTGCTGTGTGTTTACTGCATGCATGGGACCTGTGGTATGTTCTGCTATGTGTTATATTTATTGTGCGCCCTTCAGGCCGGTGTTATGTTTAGTTTTCTCAATGTCCCTGTTATTGTGTTTCTTATATTTTTAACATGCTTTGCATGTAGCTATACCATTTACTGATTATCTGTTCCTTTGATTCTGTTGTGTTATGTGTACCTCTGGCTATGATGTTTGCCCTCTTGTGTTCTGTGCTTGTGCCTCTCCTTTTTTCTTGTACTGCCAGTGGTTTGTTGTGCATGTTCTTGTTTATTGTTTGTGTTGTTATTGTGCCATGTGTGGCTTATGTTTCTGTTTCTTGGCTTGTTGTATATTTTTTATAATTTTATATTTTATATTTTTCTTTTTGTTATTTGTTCTCCTTATGCTTTCCCTATGTGTTATGATGTTTGTTTGTTTCTTTTTGTGTGTTATTGTGTTTTGTGTATTGCTAGCCTGTTTACGATATTTTCTCTTGTGTTCTGTTGATGTTTGTTGTTTTTGAACTGTGCTGTCGGTCCTTCTGGCCAGTGTTTTTTTTTTTATTATTTTGTTTCTTCTGTTCTTTTTATTGTATTTATTGCCTTATACTTGCATGCTTGCATGTAAAATAAAAATAAATAAAAAAAAAACTTGACTCCTCGCCTGGGGCTCGTGCGCTCCCTCACATATTCAACATGAATAAATGCTAAACAGATAAGACACATAATAATACTCTCATTCTTACAAAGAATAGGTAATGCAAAGCACACTACTATCTTTATTACATCTAAATAGACTATATATACTAATTACTAATCTAATAAATGTTACGAATCAGTTATTCATATAAATGATATAACAGGTTCATAACAGTGACAACGTTTGTTATCGTATAATATATATACGTTATTGTGTGGAGTCGTAAATAGGTTGTCACAACTTACTGCACAACGTTAGTTAAATAAAACTTAGACTTTTTGGCAATCTTAAATGTTATGTAAGTGTCGTTGTAGTGATTGATGGTAAATATATTAAAAATGTAATAATAAATAAAAAAATTATTTTTACATTTAGTAGAAATATAACAGGATGTGCATTTTAAAGGTGGGTTAATTTTTTTTTTATTTATTATTTTCAATTAATGGAGAGACCATTGTGGTGGTGGTTGTTGTTAGTGGGTTGTGATTGGTTGCAGATATGGCTGGTTGTTTTCGTTGGTTGCAGTGTTGGGTAATAGTTGTGGTTGGTGGTAGCGATGGCTGGTTGTTGATGGTTGTGGTTCCTGGTGGTTGATGGTTGTGGTTGGTGGTTGATGGTTGGTGGTTTATGGTTGTCTTTGGTGGTAATGGTGTTTGCAGTTGGTGGTAGTGATGGTTGTTGTGGTTGATGATAGTAGTGGTTGATGTTCTGGTGGTTGATGGTAGTAGTGGATGGTGGTATTGGTGGTTGATAATTGTGGCGGTTGATGGTTGTGGTTATTGATGCTAGTGGTGGTTGATATTAGCAGTTGTTGATTAATGTGGTTATTAGTAGTAGTGGTTGATTGTTGTTGTTGGTAGCAGTAGTGGTTGATGTGGTGGTTAATAGTTGTGGTTAGAGGTATTGGTTGTTGATAGTTTATTGGTTGATGGTTGTAGTGGTTGATGGAAGTGGTGGTTGTTGGTTATGGTTGTTGATGATTTTGGTGGTTGAGTGAACTGGTGGTTTATGGAAGTGGTGGTTGATGGCTTGGCAGTGGTGATTGATTCTAGTTCTAGTGGTGGTTGGTGGTAGTGGTTGATTGTTGTGGTTGGTGGTAGTGGTGGTTAATTTTTGTCAGTGGTAGTGAGAGTAGTGCTAGTAGTGGTAATGAGCAAGTGCATCGAGTGTGATACTGTCCGAGTGCAGTGAGTGTAATAATAGGCAAGTGCAGGGAATATGATATTCTGTGCGTGTAGTGAGTATAATAATGCGCAAGTGTAGTGAGTGTAATAATGTGCGAATGCATCACTTGTTATAATTGGCAAATGTGTTTAGTGTGATAATTTCCTAGTGTAGTGAGTGTGAAACTAAGCGAGTATAGTGTGATAATGTGCGAGTGCAGCAAATGTGATAATGTGAGAGTGTAGGAAATGTGATAATGTGTGAGTATAGTGAGTTTGATAATGTGCGAGAGTAGTGATTGTGACTGTGTGCGAGTGCAGCGAGTGTAATAAATGATGGTAGAGACGCCTGCAAGCTACACATCTGGTTGAGAAGTTTGCTCACCACTAAGGTGGTGGTAAAGTCTGCACGCATCAAAGCTGGAAGAGACTTCTGCTCTCTACACAACCGGTAGAGACGCCTGCACGCAACACAGCTGGTTGAGAAGTTTGCACATTACAAAGATGGTGGAGAAGTCTGTACCCTACACAGCAGGTGGAGACGTCTGCACGCAATGCCCCTGATGGAGAAGCTAGCACATTACACAGTTGACGGTGACGTTTGTATGCTACACAGCTGGTGGAGAAGTCCACGCGCTTCCCAGCTGAGGTAAAGATAAAAATAGCACCTAACATTGGCATGAAATAGGCATAGGTGGGAAATGAGTGCCTAAATAAGCCACAGGGACGTTAGAAAGAACTTTTTCAATGTCAGAGTAGTTAACAGGTGGAATGCATTATGTAGTGATGCAGTGGAAGCAGACTCCATATACAGTTGCAAATGTAGATATGATAGAGCCCAGTAGGCTCAGGAATCTGAACATCAGTTGATTGACCATTGAGAGGCGGGACCAAAGAGCCAGAGCTCAACTCCCGCAAGCACAACTAGGTGAGTACATACGGACCCGGCCTACATCATAACCTTAGGGGCCTTAGTAACGAAAAATTCCGGAAAAAATCGTAATATTTTGAAAAATTTATAAAAATACTACGTAGTTCTGGCAACACTGTGGCGCAATCCCAATAATATTATGATATAAATTGATGTATTTATGGTGCTTTTCCATGCGTAAATGGTCAGAATCCGGCGCCTCGCGACTGTGGCGCGCGGAAGGTATTGCGTCGTATGTTCTAAATGTCAAATTTTTCGTAATAACGTCGGAAATAACTCTGTATGTATAAATATAAAATATACACTCGTTGGCAACTATCTCCTCATAGTGGGCGGTGACTCTGGTAGACACCAGCAGTGGCCTGTTGTCTCCTGATGAGTGAAGATGTATGTCGCCGCGCTCTCTATTCTCGCTCCTGAATGTTGCATTTCTTGGGTCTCCTGCACAATGACGTGTAGTAGGAAGAGTCACAAGATTAGAGCAGCAAATTTGGCACTCGCTCACCGTCATTATCAGGAAAAGAAAGCTGCTTTAGCGCAAAGACGAGTAATATCTAGTGGAGGCGGGATCAGCTGTGAGGCGTGACGCACCCCGCCTCCTCACTCACCTTCCTCGACCCTCCTCACTCACCCTCCTTGACTAATGAGAATGATATAACTGATACTTCAGTAGAAAGGAGGTGATGCAGAAACCAACGACACTCACCACCAAGCCCAGACAAGCTCCTGAGGAAGGTGATCCCAGCTATGGGAGTGTCCTATTAGTGCCCATTGTAGTGCCACCTTGAGCACCCAAAATTCGGTCCAATTATAATAGGTTAGTATGTTTTAGTGTTATAATTGGATGTTTTTTAATAAATAATTGTAATATATATATGGGCAGGCATATATATATATATATATATATATATATATATATATATATATATATATATATATATATATATATATATATATATATATATATATATATATATATATTTTTTTTTTTTTTTTTTTTTTTTTTTTTTTTTTTTTTTTTTTTTTTCCGTTTGTTATCAGGGAATTTACATGAAACTTACACACCTTGCTGAACGGATGCCTATCTGCAAGGGTGCCAATTATGAACGAAATTGGTCGACGTCAAGCTTGGCTACAGGTGGCCAAACTTTGATCTTATTTTACTCAGGTAAGTAATTTACAACTTCAAGGTCCATCACAGCTTTCATTTTTTAATCAATTTTCATGAAAATTGCACCTTATATGTAGAGTTTGTACTTCTACAGTATGTTTGGAGCACATTAGTCCAAAGTCCATTTATTGATTTTATAAATATTTATAAACATCATATATTGCATATTTTTGGAAAGGAACTTTGAATAATTGTATTATTGCACTAAACACTTTTTTGATAAAACTGCCCCTAACAATCCTTTTATTACATGCTAGTGTGATATCTAAGTGTTATAGAAATGATTTTAGTTAACACATGTGTTCCCTGTAGGATTTTGAAAATGTTGAAAATTCGTTGCATAATACGTTGTGTATTTTTTTCTCCCTTTCTATTTAGGTTGTGATGCTGAAACTTGGACCAGTTGCAGCCCTTTCTATAACCATTTCATAAATAAATTTACAAACAAATTGAACAAATTTTACTTTACCCGTTATATGCCCCCTTAGCACGAGTATATTGCCCCAGGCATTGACAGAACATTACAAAAAATGGAGTTTTAAAGTAAGGACATACTAAACTATTCTTTTGACGTTCTTCAACTCTATATTCAATTCGGCCCCTAAATCAACACAACATATTCAATTCACCTTTTTTATTACCAATATACAAACATTATCCAGCCTAACATTCATCACATGCTATATTTTCTTGCAACACATTTTCCCATATGCAAAACATGTTATGATATGTCAGACAAACCCCCCAAACATAACCTAATCACAACTTATACCCACTAATCAACATATCCAGAAACTTTGAGGCAAATCTACCCTCACAGGAATTTGCTTTTGCAATACTGCCCAATCGATGCAAAAACCATGGCGCAATTTACTTAATTTTTCCCAACTTAGCGAGTGTGATAATCTGTGAGTGTGATAGTATAATAGTGTAAATAATTTAGTGAGTATGATAATATGCGAGTGTAGAGAAAGTTTAAATTTGAGAGTGCATCAAGAGTGAAAATGTGCAAATGAAGTGATTGTTATAATGTACAAGTGTAGCGAGTGTGATAATGTGCAAGTGTATGGAATGTGATAATGCAAGTGCAGCGTGTGTAATAATGTGTGATTTTAGTGATTATGATAATATAAGAGTGTAGGGAGTGTAATACTGCACGAGTGTAGTGAGTGTAATGATGTGCGAGTGCAGTACGTGTGTTAATGTACGTGTAGTGAGTGTGAGAATGTGTGATTTTAGAGAGTGTCATAGTGTGCGATTGTATTGAGTGTAATAAGCTGCGAATGCAATGACTCTGATACGGTACAAGTGTAGTGACTGTGATAATGTGCGAGTGTTGTGAGTGTGATAATGTGTGAAAGCAACAAGTGTATTCACCTAGCTATACACCTATTTGTGCTTGCAGGGGGTTGAGCTCTGCTCTTTCGGCCCGCCTTTGAACTGTCAATCAATCAACTATTACTAACTACTAACTAATTTATTTTTTATTTTTGTATTTATTTATAGATTTATTGATTGGTTCTTCCTGCACCCCCAGGAAGCAGCCCATAACTGCTGTCTAACTCCCAGGTACCTATTTACTGCTAGGAGGGAGTGGGAGTTGGATAATGTGCAAGTGTAGTTAGTGTACTCACCTAGTTGTACTCACCTAAGTGTACTCACCTAGTTGTGCTTGCGGAGGTTGAGCTCTGGTGCTTTGGACCCGCCTCTCAACAATCAATCAACTTGTGTGCAGGTTCCTGAGCCTACTGGGCTCTATCATATCTACATTTGAAACTGTATATGGAGTCAGCCTCCACCACATCACTGCCTAATGCATTCCATTTGTCAACTACTCTGACACTTAAAAAGTTTCTTCTAATGTCCCTGTGGCTCATTTGGGCACTTTGTTTCGATCTGTGTCCTCTTGTTCGTGTTCCACCCGTGTTAAACAGTTTATCATAATCTACCCCTGTCAATTCAAGTGTGATAATGTGCTAGTGTAGAATGTGTGTGATAATTTGCGATTGTAGTGAGTGTGATAATGTGCGAGTGTAGTGAATGTATCAATGTGCAAGTGTAATAATGTAAGAGTGCAGTGCGTGTGACAATGTGTGAGTGTAGTGAGTGTGATGATGTGCGAGTGTAATAGTGTGCGAGTGTAGTGAGTTTGATAAAGTGCATGTGCAGCAAGTGTTAAAGTGTGCGAGTGTAATAATGAGGGAGTGCAGTGAGTGTGATAGTGTGCAAGTGTGATAGTGCGATAGTGTGCAAGTGCAGGGAGTATTATACTGTGCGAGTTTGATAATTTGTGAGTGTATTAAGTGTGATAATATGCAAGTGTTGAGAGTGTGCTAATGTGTGAGTGTATTGTGTGTGATAATGTGCGAATACAGGGAGTGTGAAAATTTTCAAGTGTAGTGATTATTATTACATTACAACCAAACCAAAATCTCTACAGAGTGCTTACCCTTTAATCAGATCACCCCCGTACGTTTCTTGCTTTTGGAGAGGGGCTCAGCGTCACACATTCAGGGGATGCGGCTCCAACACTCGCTTCGTAGTCATGTTTACACTCCCACTCGAGCCGCCGTTACTCCCCACTCTCCATATTTGGTATGATCTCTTTAATCCCCTTTTCTGAAATAATACTCTGTACAACCTGTCCACAGCTTTGGTTCTTGGTTCTCTCTCTCTCTCTCTCTCTTTTCTACTTTCTGGGAAGCCTTACTAGGACAAGGGCAAAAACCTGTTAATTACACAGATTTAATAACAAAACAGAACATATACAAAGCATTCACATATAATACAAGGAAATATAAACCCCTACACTTTATGATATTATAATCTGGTTGCAGATCAAATCCAATATCAGCAGGACTCTATCAGGACTCTGGCATAATTATACCAAGTGGTAGCCCAACTCCTGGCTTCCCATTTATGCTACCAACCTCACCAAGTGAGTTAAACCTTCTAAAACAATTACTGCACTATCAACCTCTCCTAGAGGGGTTTTAAAAACCTTGTAAAACAAATTTGGCATAATCAGCCCTAGAATATGAATATACACATATATATANAAAAAAATTGACCTCATACATAATGAAATGGGTAGCTTTATCATTTCATAACAAAAAAAATAGAGAAAATATATTAATTCAGGAAAACTGGCTTATTAGGCAAATCGGGCCTGCATAGTAGGCTGAGAAGTGCGTTCTGGCTACTAGGTACGACATATATATATATATATATATATATATATATATATATATATATATATATATATATATATATATATATATATATATATATATATATATTAGGGGTACCACCTCTGGTGCAATTGCAGGGACCCACATCCTCGAAGAAGAAAACAAAGAGCATTCAGAGAAGATCTTGTGGATTCTCACGAATACTTAATTCTTTTCTTCTCCTACCACCCCTATTATTTTTTTGTATGTTTTGTTTTATTTTATTGCAATGCTACAGTTTACAGAGAAACACACACACACACACAAATATATAACAATTAAACAATCAGCGTTCGAAGACCTCGTCCAGCTCCTCGGAGGTTGGGTGCGTACCCAGGATACAGCACGCATTTCCCCTCTGCACTGCGACACTGAGGCGCTGGAACAGGAAACTGGCTGCTCGTGGGTCTCTAGTTTTCCCAATGAGTTCCTCACCAACCTCCTTTAAAAACTTGAGTGCACATTTACCCCAGGCGCCCAGAGTCTCTGAGCCTATCGGCACGAACCTGTAACAACGTTCTAGGTCTCTGTACTTGTGGATTTTCTGGGTCTCCCTGAAGGTGGCTGCCCCACCTCCCTCCGCTGAGCTGTAACGTAAATAGGTATCAGCCAATGTAGATGCACAGGTGTAATCCCATACGACCTGTTTACCTTCCCTCCATGGCTGCAGGGTGACTCCATCTGGGCGTTTTTGGCTGTTGTCAGGTCTGCACAACTGGGGTTCCCTTTGTGCTGGACACCCAGCTGTAGCCAAACTTCTCTTGATGATGTCATTGACTGCCTCGTGTCTGGCAATCTTTCCCTGTGTCTTACGACAGATGAGACCATGGCTGCCGTATTGGTCTGCCCGTGCCTGGCCGCAAATACACCGGTGCTCGGTGGAGATAGGGGCGGCAAGGCGCAGAGCAACACCAATACTTAGGGCCCGATGATCCAGGCGGGTGCCCAAGGCGGAATTAGGGACTGCCAACAGGAAGTCCCCAGCATGGGGGGCTTGCACAGCTAGGAGACGCGCTCTGTCCTTCTGAGAAGCTACGTCCAGCAATGCTTTGGCGATGTTCTCCACTATGGGGCTATCCCATTTGGCCTGTTTACCGTCGTTTGGACAAGTTGGTCGGGTGTGTGAATTGGCGAGTGTGTCCCACCGACCAGCTCCTTCCACAAATTTGGGATCACGAATCCCAATGGAGTTCCTTAGGTATTCTGGTAGTATTTCCTTCACTAATTCACTTGTAGCACTGGTCGAGGATAAGAATGCCGGCAATGCTAACTGTGTCGCCTTGCGAATACCTATACCCCCGAGTCTAACTGGGAGCGTTGCTTGGTCCCACTGGTCATCTTGCAGGGAGAGGTTTAACACTTTCATAGTTATTGTCTTTAGGAGTGAATCGTATTCCGTTAATTTTGGGCTGTCAAAAGAAGGAGCACACCTGAGGAAATAGGTAAGTCTGGGCAAGGCCAGGCACCTTGTAAGAAGGTACAAAGCATCATGAGCATCCAAAGCCCCTATTTCGCGCTCCATCCTCCTCAGGTCTTTAAGCTTTTCTTCGAGGACTACCTCAATGGCGTTCGAGCCCAGAGGTGCCCCTAGCAGCACAATGTCGGTGGGAGCGATCACTTGGGCTCCTGGCAATAAGATTTGTACTGCATTTATGATTGGTTGGTTGGACGATATGATTTCACACTTTGATGGATTTAGTGTAAGGCCTAACTCCTCTCCCCTAGATTTCACTAGCTGAAGATCTCCTAGCAGGGATTCCTGTGTCCCTGCCAGGGTGCCATCGTCCAGGAACCAGATGTTGAATTCGCTGGACAACCTACTTGTGACCTCCTTAGCTGCCATGCAGAAAAGAAAAGGGGCAAGTGGGTCTCCCTGCTGGACACCTTCTGCGGAAACAACTTCATGTTCCCCAAACAAGTGTCGATTCCCTACTGTACCCTGCTGAAACGAAAGGAAGTAGACAAGGAAAGCTGGTTCGAACTGCTTCCAGTACCACATCCCTTTTTACCTGGTTGAAGGCATTTTTAAAGTCTAATTTAATTAATGCCTTATTTTCTGGGAGGTCCTTGATATAGGCTCGTGCTGCATGAGCTGCTGCTTCACAGCCATGGGGGACACCAAAACCTAGTTGATGGGGTCGAAGCATCGTTGCAGCGTCTATGCTGATTTTTCTGACAGCTGCCCTAGCAACAAGGCGCCGAAGTGTGTTGCCCACGGCAATGGGTCTGACTCCACCATCCTTCTTCTTAAGGGCACAAAGGGATGCTCCGAAGAAGAACGGTTTAATTGTATCTGGGATCAACCCGGAGAGACAGTCGTTGACAAACTTCGTGATCTCTGACAGCAGTGTCTCGGCAACTTCGCCGAGAACTGGGTTTGTCATCTCCTTGAGGTGCTGAGGTCTTACTCCAGTGTATCCCCCTGCTGAGCCTGGTGGAAATGACATGATGGCTTTGTATACCTCTGATGCTTGGAGGAATAGAGGTCCCATGTCTGGGGCATTTGTGTCCCGAGCAGTGGGTTCCCATGGTACTCTGGGAGGGTGCTTCTCTCTCAGTGAGTCGGCAGTTGCTGTATCTCTAGGGGCGATTGTTTCTTCACTGGTAAGTAACCTAATTGCCCCTACTGTGTTGCCCTCTTTAATTTTCTTGGTCACTTGTGTTCCAAGCTTAAAATTATCATTGGAACTCTTGGGTCTTCCACGACGGTTTTTGCGCTGAGGAGGGATGGGGATCAAGTTGTCAGCTCTGGGGAAATTATTTATTGCCCTAGTGACTGATGAGGCTAGTGACTTGCCTCCTCTTGCAGGTACGCCTAAGCAAATATTGCCAAACAGGAGCAAATTATGCCATGCTTTGATGGTGGCTGCAGCATTAAGATTTTCAGACCGTTCATTCACTTTCCTTAGAAGGTCTGTATATTTCCCTGCTGCAAATGGGCGCACAGCTTTAGGAATGTGGGGAAGAGTTCTGGTGGTGGATGCTTTGATGGCCCCCAGGAGGTCATCTGATGACATGAAGTTTGCTGGGATGTGTGGGGGTGCCGGGGGGGCCTGTGGGCCTTCCCTCTCTACAGGTAACGTCCATGAACCCTCACAGCCGTTGTGCAGACGTAGGGTTCCGTCGTTTCTAAGGCTGTGAGCTTCCTCACAAACCCGACACGTTCCTCTGAGTCTGGGTCCCCCCTCTGGGTGCGCCTCTGGGTACATTGTTCCCAGGACCGTGTTCTTGGCTGAGGGGTTCCTGGTTAGTTGGGGGAGTCCCCTCCGTCCCCCGGGCGGGCTGTGACATAGGCGTGGCGTGGGAGGGTGATCACGGGTGGTGGCGGCAGGGGTAGTTAGCTGTCTCTCGCGCTCACCACTCATGTGGGTACTTGTGTCTCCCTCCCTTTTGGGAAGAACCTATATATATATTATTAAATATGACCGAAAAAGTAAGATTAATAATTCTAACACGAATTTTCTCTATTTTCTTTATGTTTCTTTTTACTGGTGACGTTAAATGAAAAATCAATTCTCCAAAATTCATTTTTATTTCTAGTCTGACGCGACACTTGAGCACGTTTCGTAAAACTTAATACATTTTCAAAGACTTTAGTTTATCTACACAACTTATGCCTGAAACAACATTGGCTCTTATACCTGCATTTGGGTGAGGTGATGTAATACAATAGTGGGGTGAAACACAGAACATGGAATACGGGGTATAGATTTGTAGAGGTTGGGTACAAATGTAATACGGGGTATAGATTTGTAGAAGTTGGGTACAAATATAACTGCAGAAGGCCTATTGGCCCATATTTCTTGATGTTTCTATATTGGAGCGGAGTCTTGAAGTGGGTAGAATATAGTTGTGCGTTAATTGGCTGTTGATTGCTGGTGTTGACTTCTTGATGTGTAGTGCCTCGCAGATGTCAAGCCGCCTGCTGTCGCTGTATCTATCAATGATTTCTGTGCTGTTTGTTAAGATTTCTCTGGTGATGGTTTTGTTGTGGGAAGAGAATATATGTTCCTTAATGGAGCCCTGTTGCTTATGCATCGTTAAACGCCGGGAAAGAGATGTTGTTGTCTTGCCTATATACCGAGTTTTTTGGGGCTTACAGTCCCCAAGAGGGCATTTGAAGGCATAGACGACGTTGGTCTCTTTTAGAGCGTTCTGCTTCGTGTCTGGAGAGTTTCTCATGAGTAGGCTGGCCGTTTTTTTGGTTTTATAGTAAATCGTTAGTTGTATCTTCTGATTTTTGTCTGTAGGGATGACGTTCCTATCAACAATATCTTTCAGGACCCTTTCCTCCGTTTTATGAGCCGTCGAAAAGATATTCCTGTAAAATAGTTTAATTGTGGGGTACAAGTGTTGTGTTGGTTGACTCTTCAGAAGTTGCTTGGCGTTTTACCTTTCTTTTTATGATGTCTTCAACGAAACCGTTAGATAAGCCGTTGTTGACTAGGACTTGCCTTACCCTACAGAGTTCTTCATCGACTTCTTTCCATCCTGAGCTGTGGCTTTGAGCATGGTCGACGTAAGCATTGACAACATTCCTCTTGTACCTGTCTGGGCAGTCACTATTGGCATTGAGGCACATTCCTATGTTTGTTTCTTTGGTGTAGACTGCAGTATGGAAGCCTCCGCTCCTTTCCGTGACTGTTACATCCAGAAAGGGCAGCTTCCCATTGTTCTCCATCTCGTACGTGAAACTCAACACAGAATTCTGCTCAAATGCCCCTTCAGCTGCTGCACCAGGCTAAATCCCTCTGAGACTGACAAAATGGCAATAAGGCTAAAATGGCAAAATGGCAATAAGGCAATAAATGGCTTCCCCCCGTTACCATTGTAACGGGGGGAAGGGAAATAGAATAAAGTGCGAGTAGGAAGTGAATAGGATAAGTAGAAGAGGTAGAAGGGTAGATAGGTAGAAGTAGGAAAATAGAAGTGTAGATAGTGGAAGAAAAAATAGAAGTAGACATTAGAAGAAGTTATAAATTGCTAGAAGAAGAAGAAATGCTGCCACCATCCATTCTAGATCATTTACATACAAGACAAGGAATGGAACTTGTCTGTATCAACATAATATACTCAAAGATGTTATCAAGAGGTATGCTCCCTCTGTATCATGTAATCAATATCTTGAAACCAGTAACCGCTGAGGTTTCCTCATCTCACTCAAAACTCTAGGGAACGAAGTTAAAGACAATTTACAATTATAACTTAATTATATTTCACATGATAAGTATCATAATTTAAGCAAGTAAAAAATGTTCAAGCTTAATATTCAAAGTGAGTCATCATCCAAGAATTCGAGAACCCTACAACTCGACTGCCCCTGATCATCACACAACACCTGTTTAGTGAACACGACAAAGTCCCTCAATGTTCAACTCACCAAGTGTCTGAGTCTCCGTGGAATAGAGAGAGGGGGGGGGGGTCTGTAGTTGACAGAGACCGTCCCGCCCCGCCGGCTGACCGTCTGTGTGGACGGCTGGCCGCTGCTGGCTGTTCTTCTGTCTATTGCTCTGCTTTTGCTGTCCTTCTCCTCCTATTCGATAGCTCCCCGAGTATATATTGGGAAACCTGGTAGCTAACTCCGCCCACAAGTTAGATAGCCTGGGGCACTCTACCAGCCACTCCTTAAACGTCGGCATGTTTGAAGTCTACCAGGCTCAATTATAAGATTAGTGGGAGCCAAGTGAGATTCGCATGATCTGACCTCAGGTCACTAGGTTGTCAATTAACACTTGAGATGTGTTAGGTGAGATCCAGGCCGGACAAGCTGGCGACTCTCAAAATCCTTGTCTGTGACTCATGAACTATGTGTATATTTACAAGTTATTGCCATTTTGGCAAAATGGCAACGCATCCCCACTTAACCTCACCCCCTCTGGGAGCTTGGAGACAATGGGATGGAACACCTGACCTCGAATTCAGGCTTAGAGAATATAAACCACCAAAACACACACGGCACCCACCATTTGGTCACCATTTGGTCCGGGAGACATCTCCCGTCACGTCACGCAGGGTGCAGTTGCGCCTCCACAGATCTCCAGTATCATCTTTTGATACTGGTAATGGCTCAAAAGGGCCACCACCTACGGGCTATTCATGCCCGTGCCACCTCTTGGGTGGCTTAATCTTCATCTATCAATCAATCACACAGCACTTTTTACACGGGAGACATCTCCCGTCTCGCAGGGTGCAGTCGTACCTTCACAGATCTCCAGTATCCTCTGTTGATACTGGTAACGGCTTAAAAACGGCCTCCACTTACGGGCTATTCATGCCCGAGCCACCTTTTGGGTTGGCTTAATCTTCATCAATCAATCAATCAAGGTACTTACTTCATTTATACTGCCGGCTCATTCATACCCATAAGTGTCCCACCATACACAGACCCCTTTGTTGTACGTGGTTGATCACGGCAGTGAGGTGGCTAGGCTTAGGTGGTAGCCTCCGCACCACTCCCTGGGCAAGCGTGGCGCTCCACAAAAATTTGCGCCAAAACACTTTGACTCGTAATTTCCTCGAATTTCTATGGAAAACTGCCCTGAACACTGACAAGATATTTCCCCGTTCACTCGACAGCTATACAACACTAGCAGGGGTCAGAACATCTGTATAATCACTGGAGTGGGGACCCACGAGCATGTTGACTGCTCGTATGCAAATTACTCTCGTTTCACGATCCCTACTCACTACACACCCTATCTTTCTCCCCTTCGAAATACAATGCCTGGACTGGATTCTATGCAGACGACGTCGTAGTTGAGGTGGAGGGTGGAGCAGCAGAGTAGCTAACCACCACGACGTCTTCTTACTTAATTAGGCCGAATTGAGTAAGGGAGCATCAGGCTAAAAGGGGGGGGGGCTGGTTTCAGAATGACGTCTTGAGAGAGGGACGCCGGCGACTTCCCGCGTCCTCCTCAAAAGAACCAATCAGAGGGAGGCACACAGCGGCCTACTCCTCTCAACCAATCAGAGACGGTGAATCATGGCCCTGGGGGACTCCAAGATGGCCGCCCCAGATACTGTCCAAGATGGCTGGCTGGCATTGCCATGGTCACCGCGCTCGCTCCCAAACCTCGCACCTCCCACACAAATCCTCTGTCTTCCTCAGACTACACAGTAAAAGATGCTGTTTGCTTTAACTCTGTCCACAAATGCGTCAAAACGGTCATTGTAACATATTTGGATTGCTGATGACTGGGGCTTTCAGATGAGCCCTAACTCAAGATGTTTCCGGTATGGTTTGACCAGATTAGGCCCGTGCACTTACCGTGCACTTGCAAAGTGCACCGGCTGACACCATAGACGTGTAAAGCCAGTGGAAGTTTAGCTGGTGAAACCATTCATTCACAGCCACAACGTACCCGGAAAGTTTTTGAATGCAGTGACTGTTTTGGCTTGGGACGATTAAGTTAAGCACTACTAACTCGAGAATAGTTAATCATCCAACTGAAAATTTCCAGCTCTGTACTTTGGCACAGAAAAATGGGGGTAGGAAATAAACACGTGACTAAATTTCTCCAGTATAATTCTTCCAGACAACATTTATAATAAAATAGGTTTAACATACTCCTGTACTAACACAACACCACGTGACCTGCACTGGAAGGGAGACAGAGACTCGTGGACTAGGTTATCTAAGTAAAACACAATAATGAGAACTCCTATTCAACTGGGAAATGCTAAATTGATTGCCTACCACTCCTCTACTGTCTACTTAAGTACCTTAACTCTACTTAACCTTAAGAGCCATGCCCTGAGATTACCATTCCACGTCTCCCATCGATCAGCTCCAGCATATAACTAACTCCAAAAGCCCGCTCCACTGCCTGCATGCAGCCCGCGTTCGGACAAATGTGTTCGAACGCCCTAGGCCTAAATATTTCCTTCCTAATCTATCTCTGCAAGGCTAACCTTCATTTACTTAAAAATGGTCAAGCAAAAACAGCTGGATATTACTGGGCCAACATTTAAGTAAATGAAACAGTACAAATTAATTACATAGTATCTAACTCTAGGCCTCAAGACAGGCTGGAGGTGGTAGGCTTGGCCTGGCTCTGACTGCTGCCACATGTACACAAGACAGAATGTAGCATGACGGTTACACAAGACTACTAACTTCATATACCCTCATAGGTGAAAGGAATAGATAACTCAGCTTCCATAAGGTAAGCCTATAACTGAAATACTGACATATACAAAAGTACACTAACATGCATAGACTTGGCAGCTTACCGCATGTACAACACATGGGAGATGACTCACACTATTCCCCTCAGTAACTGGTATATCATTAATACTAATCAAGTTCAAGTATGTTTATTGAGACAAGAAAGAAATATATCTCAAAGGGATAGAGTAGCTTAGGCTATTTCTACACCCCTAACTAATACTAATAGTACACAGAAATGCACAGCATAAATGACAAGCCGCTAAATCATCCACACACTTATACTGACGATTCCAATTCACACAAACACAGCTTGGGAGGCCAGGAACAGCCAAAAACATACTCGTACCCCCCCCCCCTCACTCATACGACAAGGTTGGTATTCTTAATCCCACAACATCCGGTCAAGCCTAGCTGGACCTCAAAAGTACCACTTGACTCTTCCCCAGGGTCGACTGTTGGCAGCCGTGGAGTGTGGACGTTTACCGACCCTCTGTGGCTGTTGGGGTCGTTTGCCATTTTGTCGCCAGGTGGTGTGGGCGTTTCTGCCCTCCCAGTCTTGTTGCCTGCCTGGCTACGTGTTGACGTGGCGGTTCTGACATGGGGGGCCTTCTTCCTCCTATTGTGCGTGTAAATTCTGTGGGGTTGGAGTTCACGTGTAAGGCTGGATATTCGACCATTGCGTTGGTGATGTGTGACATGCTTCGTATCCCGGTGGAGGCTAGCTACGGTATTGAGCTTGTTACTGCCCACTGGGTGGTTGTCAAATTCGTGAGGGAGGAAGAGTATCGTGACTTCCTTCGTCGGTACGAGGGGCGTACGTTGCCGTTGCCGGATGCTGCCGGCTCTGTGGCGATCTCGGATCGCAATGGTGCCCTGACTTATGTCAGTGTCCACGGTGCGCCCCTGGAGTTCCCTGAAGACCTCCTCTGGCGCTACTTCGGGAGGTATGGTGCAGTAGTCAGTGTGCGGGTGAACACGCTTTCCTCGGGGAGATATGCTGGGCGGCGGACGAATATCCGAACCTTAAGTATGCGCCTGCGGTCGGATATCCCGTCTTCTGTCTGGCTGCTGGGTTACTACGTCTGGGTGTTTTATGCCCGGCAGCCCCATACTTGTTTCCTGTGTGGCCAGCTGGGGCATCAGGCTGCCGGGTGCTCTGAGGCCCCTGCTGCTCCTTTCAACTTGTTCAGGGAGGAGGATTTCATGCCGCTCCCTGTTGAGGTGGATTCCGTGGGTGAGGATGTGGACGTCCCGCTGGCTGCTACAGATTCCCTTGCATTGCCCGACGGTCCTCCAGATGGTGCAGACCCTCCTCCAGGTGTTCCGGTGCCGTCGGCTGATCTTCCTGCCTCTGTCGCTGTCCCAGCTGCTCCCGTGGGTCTTCCAGATGGTCTTTGCACGTCGTCGACGTCTTCATCTTCCTCGTCTTCTGCTGCTGCGGCTGGCCCTGCGCCCTCGCCGGGTGTCTCGGCTGAGCTGGGTGCTGGGGGGGCTGTGGAGTGTCCTGTTGTGTGCGGCCCGGTTCCCCCTGCGGTTGAGGCTGTTGCCGTGTTGCGACAGGCATCGGTTCGCATGGCTTGTGAAGCCTGTGGTTCTGGGTCCGCCTCCGGCTCTGAGGATGTGTGCCCGGTGCCCAAGCGATCCCGGCGTTCTTCTACTGCTTGGGCCGATGTGGAGGATTCCGACACTGGTGGGTCGTCAGGCGATGATGTGGTGGATTCGGGTGCTTTGCGCTCTACGTCGATGGTGGTTGCTGACGTCCATGTGCCTGCTGATGACAACGATTGTGCTTCTGATTTACCTCCTGTTCTTTCTTCTGCAGAAGGTTCTCCGCAGTGGGGAGTGGTCGCTCCTATGGACGTAGGTGGTGTGGGTGCTGGTGGGGGCCGCGACCTCGTGTTGTTGCTGAAGAAGGATGTTCGGCGTGGGGGTCCCTGCAGGTGACACGTCCGGTGGTTGCCGCGGGGCCCTGTGGGGCTGCCAAGGAGGCTACAAGTGCGCTGCCCGTTGCCCGGCCCCGTGGGGGGAAGCCCCTCCCAATCGTCTTGGCCTCCAGCGTGGCGTATGATAGGAAGCAAAACCCTTTGTCATTTTACTTTGTTGACCGCGTGCAGCCTGTTCCGTGGTGCCCCTCGTCTGTCTGGGTTCCGTGGGCTCGGTGTTTTGTTGTGGGTGTGCCGGACTTGATGCCTGATCCTCGTACGGCCCATAGTCTCCCTGTTCCGGACAACATCATGTTGCTTTGGGAGGCGTATTGTATTCGTTTCCCGGCGGCGGAGTGGCCGGAAAAGTATGAGCAATTTGAGTAGTTTGTGTGATTGCTGTGTGTTTACTGCATGCATGGGACCTGTGGTATGTTCTGCTATGTGTTATATTTATTGTGCGCCCTTCAGGCCGGTGTTATGTTTAGTTTTCTCAATGTCCCTGTTTATTGTGTTTCTTATATTTTTTAACATGCTTTGCATGTAGCTATACCATTTACTGATTATCTGTTCCTTTGATTCTGTTGTGTTATGTGTACCTCTGGCTATGATGTTTGCCCTCTTGTGTTCTGTGCTTGTGCCTCTCCTTTTATTTCTTGTACTGCCAGTGGTTTGTTGTGCATGTTCTTGTTTATTGTTTGTGTTGTTATTGTGCCATGTGTGGCTTATGTTTCTGTTTCTTGGCTTGTTGTATTTTTTATAATTTTATATTTTTATATTTTTCTTTTTTGTTATTTGTTCTCCTTATGCTTTCCCTATGTGTTATGATGTTTGTTTGTTTCTTTTTGTGTGTTATTGTGTTTTGTGTATTGCTAGCCTGTTTACGATATTTTCTCTTGTGTTCTGTTGATGTTTGTTGTTTTTGAACTGTGCTGTCGGTCCTTCTGGCCAGTGGTTTTTTTTTTATTATTTTGTTTCTTCTGTTCTTTTTATTGTATTTATTGCCTTATACTTGCATGCTTGCATGTAAAAATAAAAATAAATAAAAAAAAACTTGACTCCTCGCCTGGGGCTCGTGCGCTCCCTCACATATTCAACATGAATAAATGCTAAACAGATAAGACACATAATAATACTCTCATTCTTACAAAGAATAGGTAATGCAAAGCACACTACTATCTTTATTACATCTAAATAGACTATATATACTAATTACTAATCTAATAAATGTTACGAATCAGTTATTCATATAAATGATATAACAGGTTCATAACAGTGACAACGTTTGTTATCGTATAATATATATACGTTATTGTGTGGAGTCGTAAATAGGTTGTCACAACTTACTGCACAACGTTAGTTAAATAAAACTTAGACTTTTTGGCAATCTTAAATGTTATGTAAGTGTCGTTGTAGTGATTGATGGTAAATATATTAAAAATGTAATAATAAATAAAACAAATTATTTTTACATTTAGTAGAAATATAACAGGATGTGCATTTTAAAGGTGGGTTAATTTTTTTTTTATTTATTATTTTCAATTAATGGAGAGACCATTGTGGTGGTGGTTGTTGTTAGTGGGTTGTGATTGGTTGCAGATATGGCTGGTTGTTTTCGTTGGTTGCAGTGTGGGTAATAGTTGTGGTTGGTGGTAGCGATGGCTGGTTGTTGATGGTTGTGGTTCCTGGTGGTTGATGGTTGTGGTTGGTGGTTGATGGTTGGTGGTTTATGGTTGTCTTTGGTGGTAATGGTGTTTGCAGTTGGTGGTAGTGATGGTTGTTGTGGTTGATGATAGTAGTGGTTGATGTTCTGGTGGTTGATGGTAGTAGTGGATGGTGGTATTGGTGGTTGATAATTGTGGCGGTTGATGGTTGTGGTTATTGATGCTAGTGGTGGTTGATATTAGCAGTTGTTGATTAATGTGGTTATTAGTAGTAGTGGTTGATTGTTGTGTTGGTAGCAGTAGTGGTTGATGTGGTGGTTAATAGTTGTGGTTAGAGGTATTGGTTGTTGATAGTTTATTGGTTGATGGTTGTAGTGGTTGATGGAAGTGGTGGTTGTTGGTTATGGTTGTTGATGATTTTGGTGGTTGAGTGAACTGGTGGTTTATGGAAGTGGTGGTTGATGGCTTGGCAGTGGTGATTGATTCTAGTTCTAGTGGTGGTTGGTGGTAGTGGTTGATTGTTGTGGTTGGTGGTAGTGGTGGTTAATTTTTGTCAGTGGTAGTGAGAGTAGTGCTAGTAGTGGTAATGAGCAAGTGCATCGAGTGTGATACTGTCCGAGTGCAGTGAGTGTAATAATAGGCAAGTGCAGGGAATATGATATTCTGTGCGTGTAGTGAGTATAATAATGCGCAAGTGTAGTGAGTGTAATAATGTGCGAATGCATCACTTGTTATAATTGGCAAATGTGTTTAGTGTGATAATTTCCTAGTGTAGTGAGTGTGAAACTAAGCGAGTATAGTGTGATAATGTGCGAGTGCAGCAAATGTGATAATGTGAGAGTGTAGGAAATGTGATAATGTGTGAGTATAGTGAGTTTGATAATGTGCGAGAGTAGTGATTGTGACTGTGTGCGAGTGCAGCGAGTGTAATAAATGATGGTAGAGACGCCTGCAAGCTACACATCTGGTTGAGAAGTTTGCTCACCACTAAGGTGGTGGTAAAGTCTGCACGCATCAAAGCTGGAAGAGACTTCTGCTCTCTACACAACCGGTAGAGACGCCTGCACGCAACACAGCTGGTTGAGAAGTTTGCACATTACAAAGATGGTGGAGAAGTCTGTACCCTACACAGCAGGTGGAGACGTCTGCACGCAATGCCCCTGATGGAGAAGCTAGCACATTACACAGTTGACGGTGACGTTGTATGCTACACAGCTGGTGGAGAAGTCCACGCGCTTCCCAGCTGAGGTAAAGATAAAAATAGCACCTAACATTGGCATGAAATAGGCATAGGTGGAAAATGAGTGCCTAAATAAGCCACAGGGACGTTAGAAAGAACTTTTTCAATGTCAGAGTACTTACAGGTGGAATGCATTATGTAGTGATGCGGTGGAAGCAGACTCCATATACAGTTGCAAATGTAGATATGATAGAGCCCAGTAGGCTCAGGAATCTGAACATCAGTTGATTGACCATTGAGAGGCGGGACCAAAGAGCCAGAGCTCAACTCCCGCAAGCACAACTAGGTGAGTACATACGGACCCGGCCTACATCATAACCTTAGCACGAGTATATTGCCCCAGGCATTGACAGAACATTACAAAAAATGGAGTTTTAAAGTAAGGACATACTAAACTATTCTTTTGACGTTCTTCAACTCTATATTCAATTCGNTTCTCTGATTGCAGCTGCTTCCCTTTGTTGCTGCTCTCGCTCGATCATAGGCAAGTTCTAACTTTGAGTTTGATGCTGTCAAGTCATGTTTATCTGAAATAGTGTGTTGGTCATGAGTATCAGAATCTATCTTCCCTTCATCCAAAAAGATGATCTACAATTGATTATTTACGGATATTTGTTGGCCAGGGGGAACTTCCAATTGATACTCATGTGCAAGAGTTATCAATTCGACCCTTCTTGCATGACGTAAGTCCCTATTTCACCTTCTGGATTGCTTTGAAAGCTGTTTAAGCGGAACATGGTGAAAATATAGCAAAAACAAAGGAGACGAATATAGTGAGAAATGGTGAGTGTCAGAAACAGGAACGTGGCAAACTGATACTATCCTGTGGGGAATTATTAATAATTAAAGTTAATTAAGATGGTAAATGAATAAGGTCGCAGGAAATCTTGTACCTGGTACTCACTATGGGAGGATAAAGGCAAGAAAATCCTACTAATTAGTGAAAACTGAGTTTAAAATACAAGTGAAACACTAAATGGCTCAAAATAAATGAGGTAGTCCAAAAAATGTAGTCATACCTTGCCAAGTCACTATAGAACATAAGCAATGGTACCCACTGAAATTGAATATGGTATTTACAGAATTAGCGAACTTTGTGCTCAAAAGAAAGAACGCCAATCCCTACTTGGGTAAATACATCAGTCTGACCGACGAGTAGGGGTGCGAGTGTCAACTGGCGACGAGAACTATTGGCAAGGTCCCAATTCGCCATAATAGTTCGTGCTAGAGGATCTAAAGCCCTCTTTTTCCTCCTAGAGTCGGATTGCAGGACTTGGGTGCTATTGACCCGGAGACAGACCACAGTACCAGGGTACCTATGTGATAATCTGTCAAAAAGTGAGAAAATCTGGGGACAAAAGATGTTAAACACGGAGGATAACACGGAAGGGGGAGACGACCAATTAAGAGTATGACTGCGGCCTACAGTCACCACGTAATCCAAAGTTGTCTCACTCTCACCACATGCTATTCCCGTAATGTACAATATACACAGCACCATATAAAATAAAAAATGATTAATGTAAATAATGGAAGCAAGGGAAATGAAAGCCAAGTATGCTTACCACAATTACCAATACCTGAGTGAAGCTCCGTGGATAGACCCCATTTATATGTGACGGTAACGAGTTGGAATGGTGGTCGGCAGTCTTCCAACTAGCAGGTGTCAGTGCTGGGCCACATAATAAATATAAAAAAAAAAGAAAGAAAAAGAGAAAAAAAAGAATGACTGCGTGGTTGGTAATCTGTGGTAAGGTAAGAAACATAAAACACAATAATAAACAATGTATTTGATAACAATAAAAAACAAATTGAAATAAATGCAAAATCTTGGCTTAATGGTAAAAAATGTCAAGTGGAAAAATAAATAAACATGAAAATAGATTACGTTAATGGGGGAGGAGAATTGACATAC
>WNGS01000411.1:3543250-3549093 GCA_020271785.1 Procambarus virginalis
AACCTACCTAACCTAACCTAACCTAACTTTTTCGGCTACGTAACCAAACCTAACCTATAAAGATAGGTTAGGTTAGGTTAGGTAGGGTTGGTTAGGTTCGGTCATATATCAACATTAATTTTAAGTCCAATAAGAAAAAATTGACCTCATACATAATGAAATGGGAATGCTTTATCATTTCATAACAAAAAAATAGAGAAAATATATTAATTCAGGAAAACTTGGCTTATTAGGCAAATCGGGCCTTGCATAGTAGGCTGAGAAGTGCGTTCTGGCTACTAGGTACGACATATATATATATATATATATATATATATATATATATATATATATATTATATATATATATATATATATATATATATATATATATTAGGGGTACCACCTCTGGTGCAATTGCAGGGACCCACATCCTCGAAGAAGAAAACAAAGAGCATTCAGAGAAGATCTTGTGGATTCTCACCGAATACTTAATTCTTTTCTTCTACTACCACCCCTATTATTTTTTTGTATGTTTTGTTTTATTTTATTGCAATGCTACAGTTTACAGAGAATACACACACACACACACAAATATATAACAATTAAACAATCAGCGTTCGAAGACCTCGTCCAGCTCCTCGGAGGTTGGGTGCGTACCCAGGATACAGCACGCATTTCCCCTCTGCACTGCGACACTGAGGCGCTGGAACAGGAAACTGGCTGCTCGTGGGTCTCTAGTTTTCCCAATGAGTTCGTCACCAACCTCCTTTAAAAACTTGAGTGCACATTTACCCCAGGCGCCCAGAGTCTCTGAGCCTATCGGCACGAACCTGTAACAACGTTCTAGGTCTCTGTACTTGTGGATTTTCTGGGTCTCCCTGAAGGTGGCTGCCCCACCTCCCTCCGCTGAGCTGTAACGTAAATAGGTATCAGCCAATGTAGATGCACAGGTGTAATCCCATACGACCTGTTTACCTTCCCTCCATGGCTGCAGGGTGACTCCATCTGGGCGTTTTTGGCTGTTGTCAGGTCTGCACAACTGGGGTTCCCTTTGTGCTGGACACCCAGCTGTAGCCAAACTTCTCTTGATGATGTCATTGACTGCCTCGTGTCTAGCAATCTTTCCCTGTGTCTTACGACAGATGAGACCATGGCTGCCGTATTGGTCTGCCCGTGCCTGGCCGCAAATACACCAGTGCTCGGTGGAGATAGGGGCGGCAAGGCGCAGAGCAACACCAATACTTAGGGCCCGATGATCCAGGCGGGTGCCCAAGGCGGAATTAGGGACTGCCAACAGGAAGTCCCCAGCATGGGGGGCTTGCACAGCTAGGAGACGCGCTCTGTCCTTCTGAGAAGCTACGTCCAGCAATGCTTTGGCGATGTTCTCCACTATGGGGCTATCCCATTTGGCCTGTTTACCGTCGTTTGGACAAGTTGGTCGGGTGTGTGAATTGGCGAGTGTGTCCCACCGACCAGCTCCTTCCACAAATTTGGGATCACGAATCCCAATGGAGTTCCTTAGGTATTCTGGTAGTATTTCCTTCACTAATTCACTTGTAGCACTGGTCGAGGATAAGAATGCCGGCAATGCTAACTGTGTCGCCTTGCGAATACCTATACCCCCGAGTCTAACTGGGAGCGTTGCTTGGTCCCACTGGTCATCTTGCAGGGAGAGGTTTAACACTTTCATAGTTATTGTCTTTAGGAGTGAATCGTATTCCGTTAATTTTGGTCTGTCAAAAGAAGGAGCACACCTGAGGAAATAGGTAAGTCTGGGCAAGGCCAGGCACCTGGTAAGAAGGTACAAAGCATCATGAGCATCCAAAGCCCCTATTCGCGCTTCCATCCTCCTCAGGTCTTTAAGCTTTTCTTCGAGGACTACCTCAATGGCGTTCGAGCCCAGATGTGCCCCTAGCAGCACAATGTCGGTGGGAGCGATCACTTGGGCTCCTGGCAATAAAATTTGTACTGCATTTATGATTGGTTGGTTGGACGATATGATTTCACACTTTGATGGATTTAGTGTAAGGCCTAACTCCTCTCCCCTAGATTTCACTAGCTGAAGATCTCCTAGCAGGGATTCCTGTGTCCCTGCCAGGGTGCCATCGTCCAGGAACCAGATGTTGAATTCGCTGGACAACCTACTTGTGACCTCCTTAGCTGCCATGCAGAAAAGAAAAGGGGCAAGTGGGTCTCCCTGCTGGACACCTTCTGCGGAAACAACTTCATGTTCCCCAAACAAGTGTCGATTCCCTACTGTACCCTGCTGAAACGAAAGGAAGTAGACAAGGAAAGCTGGTTCGAACTGCTTCCAGTACCACATCCCTTTTTACCTGGTTGAAGGCATTTTTAAAGTCTAATTTAATTAATGCCTTATTTTCTGGGAGGTCCTTGATATAGGCTCGTGCTGCATGAGCTGCTGCTTCACAGCCATGGGGGACACCAAAACCTAGTTGATGGGGTCGAAGCATCGTTGCAGCGTCTATGCTGATTTTTCTGACAGCTGCCCTAGCAACAAGGCGCCGAAGTGTGTTGCCCACGGCAATGGGTCTGACTCCACCATCCTTCTTCTTAAGGGCACAAAGGGATGCTCCGAAGAAGAACGGTTTAATTGTATCTGGGATCAACTCGGAGAGACAGTCGTTGACAAACTTCGTGATCTCTGACAGCAGTGTCTCGGCAACTTCGCCGAGAACTGGGTTTGTCATCTCCTTGAGGTGCTGAGGTCTTACTCCAGTGTATCCCCCTGCTGAGCCTGGTGGAAATGACATGATGGCTTTGTATACCTCTGATGCTTGGAGGAATAGAGGTCCCATGTCTGGGGCATTTGTGTCCCGAGCAGTGGGTTCCCATGGTACTCTGGGAGGGTGCTTCTCTCTCAGTGAGTCGGCAGTTGCTGTATCTCTAGGGGCGATTGTTTCTTCACTGGTAAGTAACCTAATTGCCCCTACTGTGTTGCCCTCTTTAATTTTCTTGGTCACTTGTGTTCCAAGCTTAAAATTATCATTGGAACTCTTGGGTCTTCCACGACGGTTTTTGCGCTGAGGAGGGATGGGGATCAAGTTGTCAGCTCTGGGGAAATTATTTATTGCCCTAGTGACTGATGAGGCTAGTGACTTGCCTCCTCTTGCAGGTACGCCTAAGCAAATATTGCCAAACAGGAGCAAATTATGCCATGCTTTGATGGTGGCTGCAGCATTAAGATTTTCAGACCGTTCATTCACTTTCCTTAGAAGGTCTGTATATTTCCCTGCTGCAAATGGGCGCACAGCTTTAGGAATGTGGGGAAGAGTTCTGGTGGTGGATGCTTTGATGGCCCCCAGGAGGTCATCTGATGACATGAAGTTTGCTGGGATGTGTGGGGGTGCCGGGGGGGCCTGTGGGCCTTCCCTCTCTACAGGTAACGTCCATGAACCCTCACAGCCGTTGTGCAGACGTAGGGTTCCGTCGTTTCTAAGGCTGTGAGCTTCCTCACAAACCCGACACGTTCCTCTGAGTCTGGGTCCCCCTCTGGGTGCGCCTCTGGGTACATTGTTCCCAGGACCGTGTTCTTGGCTGAGGGGTTCCTGGTTAGTTGGGGGAGTCCCCTCCGTCCCCCGGGCGGGCTGTGACATAGGCGTGGCGTGGGAGGGTGATCACGGGTGGTGGCGGCAGGGGTAGTTAGCTGTCTCTCGCGCTCACCACTCATGTGGGTACTTGTGTCTCCCTCCCTTTTGGGAAGAACCTATATATATATTATTAAATATGACCGAAAAAGTAAGATTAATAATTCTAACACGAATTTTCTCTATTTTCTTTATGTTTCTTTTTACTGGTGACGTTAAATGAAAAATCAATTCTCCAAAATTCATTTTTATTTCTAGTCTGACGCGACACTTGAGCACGTTTCGTAAAACTTAATACATTTTCAAAGACTTTAGTTTATCTACACAACTTATGCCTGAAACAACATTGGCTCTTATACCTGCATTTGGGTGAGGTGATGTAATACAATAGTGGGGTGAAACACAGAACATGGAATACGGGGTATAGATTTGTAGAGGTTGGGTACAAATGTAATACGGGGTATAGATTTGTAGAAGTTGGGTACAAATATAACTGCAGAAGGCCTATTGGCCCATATTTCTTGATGTTTCTATATTGGAGCGGAGTCTTGAAGTGGGTAGAATATAGTTGTGCGTTAATTGGCTGTTGATTGCTGGTGTTGACTTCTTGATGTGTAGTGCCTCGCAGATGTCAAGCCGCCTGCTGTCGCTGTATCTATCAATGATTTCTGTGCTGTTTGTTAAGATTTCTCTGGTGATGGTTTTGTTGTGGGAAGAGAATATATGTTCCTTAATGGAGCCCTGTTGCTTATGCATCGTTAAACGCCGGGAAGAGATGTTGTTGTCTTGCCTATATACCGAGTTTTTTGGGGCTTACAGTCCCCAAGAGGGCATTTGAAGGCATAGACGACGTTGGTCTCTTTTAGAGCGTTCTGCTTCGTGTCTGGAGAGTTTCTCATGAGTAGGCTGGCCGTTTTTTTGGTTTTATAGTAAATCGTTAGTTGTATCTTCTGATTTTTGTCTGTAGGGATGACGTTCCTATCAACAATATCTTTCAGGACCCTTTCCTCCGTTTTATGAGCCGTCGAAAAGATATTCCTGTAAAATAGTTTAATTGTGGGGTACAAGTGTTGTGTTGGTTGACTCTTCAGAAGTTGCTTGGCGTTTTACCTTTCTTTTTATGATGTCTTCAACGAAACCGTTAGATAAGCCGTTGTTGACTAGGACTTGCCTTACCCTACAGAGTTCTTCATCGACTTCTTTCCATCCTGAGCTGTGGCTTTGAGCATGGTCGACGTAAGCATTGACAACATTCCTCTTGTACCTGTCTGGGCAGTCACTATTGGCATTGAGGCACATTCCTATGTTTGTTTCTTTGGTGTAGACTGCAGTATGGAAGCCTCCGCTCCTTTCCGTGACTGTTACATCCAGAAAGGGCAGCTTCCCATTGTTCTCCATCTCGTACGTGAAACTCAACACAGAATTCTGCTCAAATGCCCTTCAGCTGCTGCACCAGGCTAAATCCCTCTGAGACTGACAAAATGGCAATAAGGCTAAAATGGCAAAATGGCAATAAGGCAATAAATGGCTTCCCCCCGTTACCATTGTAACGGGGGGAAGGGAAATAGAATAAAGTGCGAGTAGGAAGTGAATAGGATAAGTAGAAGAGGTAGAAGGGTAGATAGGTAGAAGTAGGAAAATAGAAGTGTAGATAGTGGAAGAAAAATAGAAGTAGACATTAGAAGAAGTTATAAATTGCTAGAAGAAGAAGAAATGCTGCCACCATCCATTCTAGATCATTTACATACAAGACAAGGAATGGAACTTGTCTGTATCAACATAATATACTCAAAGATGTTATCAAGAGGTATGCTCCCTCTGTATCATGTAATCAATATCTTGAAACCAGTAACCGCTGAGGTTTCCTCATCTCACTCAAAACTCTAGGGAACGAAGTTAAAGACAATTTACAATTATAACTTAATTATATTTCACATGATAAGTATCATAATTTAAGCAAGTAAAAAATGTTCAAGCTTAATATTCAAAGTGAGTCATCATCCAAGAATTCGAGAACCCTACAACTCGACTGCCCCTGATCATCACACAACACCTGTTTAGTGAACACGACAAAGTCCCTCAATGTTCAACTCACCAAGTGTCTGAGTCTCCGTGGAATAGAGAGAGGGGGGGGGGGTCTGTAGTTGACAGAGACCGTCCCGCCCCGCCGGCTGACCGTCTGTGTGGACGGCTGGCCGCTGCGGCTGTCTTCTGTCTATTGCTCTGCTTTTGCTGTCCTTCTCCTCCTATTCGATAG
>WNGS01000411.1:3552736-3562859 GCA_020271785.1 Procambarus virginalis
AATTCGAGGATTCGAGTCAAGTGTTTTGGCGCAACTTTTGTGGAGCGCCACGCTTGCCCAGGGAGTGGTGCGGAGGCTACCACCTAAGCCTAGCCACCTCACTGCCGTGATCAAACCACCTACAAGCAAGGGGCCTGTGTATGGTGGGACACTTATGGGTATGAATGAGCCGGCAGTATAAATGAAGTAAGTACCACTTGATTGATTATTGATGAAGATTAGCCAACCCAAAAGGTCGGCTCGGGCATGATAGCCCCGTAAGTGGAGGCCGTTTTTAGGCCATTACCAGTATCAAAGATGTTACTGGAGATCTGTGAAGGTACGACTGCACCCCTTGCCTCGAGGACGGGAGATGTCTCCCGTAAAAACGTGCTGTGTGATTGATGATAGATGAAAGATTAAGATGCCACCCAAGAGGTGGCACTGGGATGAATCGCCCGTAGGTGGTGGCCCTTTTGGGCCATTACTAGTATCAAAAGTTGATACTGGAGATCTGTGGAGGTCGACTGCACCCTTTGTGACGGGAGATGTCTCCCGGACCAAATGGTGGACCAAATGGTGGGTGCCGTGTGTGTTTTGGTGGTTTATATTGCTCTAAGCCTGAATTCTCGGGGGTCAGGTGTTCCATCCCATTGTCTCCAAGCTCCCAGAGGGGGTGAGGTTAAGTGGGGATGCGTTGCCATTTTGCCAAATGAGCAATAACTTGTAAATATACACATAGTTCATGAGTTCACAGACAAGGGATTTTGACGACGCCATCACTTGTCCGGCCCTGGATCTCACCTAACACATCATCAAGTGTTAATTGACAACCTAGTGACCTGAGGTCAATCATCATGCGACTCTCACTTTGGCTCCACTAATCTTTATAATTGAGCCTGGTAGACTTCAAACAGCCGACGTTTACAGGATGTGGCTGGTATGGAGTGCCCCAGGCTATCTATATTTGGGCGGAGTTAGCTACAAGGTTTCCCATTATATACTCGGGGAGGGCACTCGGATGGTTATCTTGGGCATAGCATTTTACCAAATCACCTCATTCTTTGGGGCACACGTGAGGAACACAAATGCCAACAAGCCTGAATGGTCCCCAGGACTATATGCGAATGAAAACTCACACCCCAGAAGTGACTCGAACCCATACTCCCAGGAGCAGCGCAACTGGTATGTACAAGACGCCTTAAACCACTTGACCATCACGACCGGACAAAATGAGGTGATAGCCGAAGCTATTTGAACCACCCTACCGCCGGCACTCGAATGGTTATCTTGGGCATAGCATTTTTACCAAATCACTCATTCTTTGGGGCACACGTGAGGAACACAAATGCCAACAAGCCTGAATGGTCCCCAGGACTATATGCGAATGAAAACTCACACCCAGAAGTGACTCGAACCCATATCCCAGGAGCAGCGCAACTGGTATGTACAAGACGCCTTAAACCACTTGACCATCACGACCGGACAAAATGAGGTGATAGCCGAAGCTATTTGAACCACCCCACCGCTGGCACTCGGATGGTTATCTTGGGCATAGCATTTTACCAATCACCTCATTCTTTGGGGCACACGTGAAAAACACAAATGCGAACAAGCCTGAATGGTCCCCAGCCCGAATGGTTTTTTCATTCGCATATGAATGGTTTTCATATGCGAATGAAAACTCACACCCCAGAAGCCACCGGCACTCGGATGGTTATCTTGGGCATAGCATTTTACCAAATCACCTCATTATTTGGGGCACACGTGAGGAACACAAATACGAACAAGCCTGAATGGTCCCCAGGACTATATGCGAAGAATTTGTTAGTTGTATCTTCTGATTTTTGTCTGTAGGGATAACATTTCTATTAACAATATCTTTCAGGACCCTTTCCTCCGTTTTATGAGCTGTGGAGAAGAAGTTCCTGTAAAATAGTCTAATAGAGGGTATAGTTGTTGTATTAGTTGTCTCTTCAGAGGTTGCATGGCGTTTCACTTTCCTTCTTATGATGTCTTCAATGAAACCATTGAAGAAGCCGTTGTTGACTAGGACCTGCCTTACCCTACAGAGTTCTTCGTCGACTTGCTTCCATTCTGAGCTGTGGCTGAGAGGACGGTCGACATAAGCGTTAACAACACTCCTCTTGTACCTGTCTGGGCAGTCACTGTTGGCATTTAGGCACATTCCTATGTTTGTTTCCTTAGTGTAGACTGCAGTGTGGAAACCTCCGCTCCTTTCCATGACTGTTACATCTAGAAAGGGCAGCTTCCCATCCTTCTCCATCTCGTAAGTGAAACGCAACATAGAATTCTGCTCAAACGCCTCTTTCAGCTCCTGCAGATATCTGACATCAGGTACCTGTGTAAAAATGTCGTCAACATACCTGCAGTATATGGCCGGTTTCAAGTTCAAGTCGACTAAGACTTTTTTCTCGATAGTACCCATGTAGAAGTTCGCAAACAGGACACCTAGGGGAGAACCCATGGCGACCCCATCTACTTGCTTATACATGTGCCCATCCGGGCTTAAGAAGGGTGCTTCCTTAGTACAAGCATGGAGTAGTTTCTTCAGGATATTTTCTGGTATGTCAAGAGGAGTACAGGCCGGATCACGATACACTCGGTCCACTATCATCCCGATTGTTACATCCACAGGTACGTTGGTAAACAGTGATTCTACGTCCAACGAGGCTCTAATCCCTGTGGCCCGTGCTCCCCGTAGTAAGTCAATAAATTCCTTCGGGGACTTCAGGCTGAAGGCGCAAGGGACATAAGGAGTCAGTAAGCCGTTGAGTCGTTTCGCCAGTCTGTACGTGGGTGTGGGTATCTGGCTGATGATTGGCCGAAGTGGGTTTCCAGGCTTATGTGTCTTGACATTTCCATACGCATATCCAGGTTTATATTCCCCAATAATCTTTGGCAGGTGGAGTCCGGATTTCTTGGCATTCACAGTTTCAATCAATTTGTTGACCTTTGCTTTCAATTCGGCTGTAGTGTCCTTCGTTACCCTTTGGAATTTAGTTTGGTCAGAGAGTATGAAGTTCATTTTCGCCAGATATTCGTCTTTCTTAAGGATGACGTATATTGGCGACTTGTTACCTCTCCTGACAACTATCTCCTTGTTCTAACGAAGGCTCTTAGCTGCCGCTTTGAGCTCGGGGGTCAGTATGGTGCTTCTGTAGTTGCCTCGATTCTTTCCTCCTTCTGCAATAAGTTCTGCTTGTAAGGTGTCTTTGGTGGTGACCTTCTTTTGTGCTTCGAGGTCAAATACGTCGTCCAACAGGATCTCCAACTCCACTTTCCGGGCCAACGCACTTGGTCTGGACATAACGTGACAGTTTATACCCAGATTTAGGAGAGTGACATGGTCCTCAGTGAGGTTGATTCCTGCAAGGTTCAGGAAGCCGTCTCTTGGTCGTGGAATTGCCATAGGTCCTCCATAAAATGTTGTTAGTTTCTTGATTATCCTTGTTTCCATGCTGAGGTGATGTCGGTCTGTGAGGATATATATATATATATATATATATATATATATATATATATATATATATATATATATATATATATATATATATATATATATATATATATATATATATATATATATATATATATATATATATATATATATATATATATATATATATATATATATATATATATATATATATATATATATATATATATATATATATATATATATTGTGACGGTAAAGTAGTTGAGTATGGGTTTCGGCAGTCCTCCAATGGCAGGTGTCAAAGCCAGGCCACATACACAAGTAAAAAAAGAAAAAAAAAGAATGACTGCTTGTCTGGTAGTCTGTGGTAAGGTAAGGGAAGACACACGAAACACAAAAGATAAACAATGAAATTTAATTACTCTAGGAAACAAATTTAAATAAAGACAATTCCTTGGCTGAGCAATGTGCAAGATTAACAAGTGAAAAAGAACCAACATAAAAATGAATTACGTTAACAATAAGACAAAAATGAAATGCAACTGAAATATAAAATGATCAATATATAAAATGGTGCTGGGGGAAGCTATGAGGAAGCTAACAACCGCTATTTGATCACACAAGATTAATCAACTAGATGTTCTCAGCTATAGAGCACAAGATATTCTGATGAGGTACAGCTCGTGGACTCCAATGTTGACTTGACGAGGTGCGTGAGTGGTGGAGAGCTTGAGTGGCGAGATCACGAACAGCCAATGAGAATGCAAGCAGTCCCACAGCTGGTAGTTTGCTAGTGAAGTGCAGTTGACGAGCTGGCGGTGAGGAGTGTGAGGGGGGGAGGGGGGTGCAGGTGCCTGTGGCTGTCTTGATATACGTTTTTCTACTGTAGAACGTATCTTGAATGTTGAGTATGGAACGTGACTAGGGTAGGGAAGAGCAGGCTCAATCTCTTGGAAGAGATTATCGTCACAACTCTCCCCCGAAGCCTGTGGTTCCGGAAGAAGTCACGTTCTCGGGAGGTAGAGTGGTAGGTGGAGCTGCCTCTACCTCATGAGCTCTGGAGAGGGCGTCGGCGATGATGTTATCAGGCCCCTTGATGTAACAGATTTTCAGAATGAAGCCTTGAAGATATAAAGCCCATCGCAGCAGACGTTGGTTATTGAATTGGGCTTGATGTAGGAAACGTAGAGGATTGTGGTCCGAGTAAATGGTAGTGGACCGAGCACCTTGCAGGTATGGTACAAAGTGTTGCAAGCTCTGAACGATGGAGAGGAGTTCCTTCTCTATAGTGCTGTAGTTTTTCTGATGAGGCTTCAACTTGTAGCTGTAGTAGCTGACAGGTAGAACCACCTCGCCTCGTTGCTGCATTAGGACACACCCGATGCCGGTACCACTGGCGTCGACATGGAGGATGAAAGGCTTCTTGGTATCTGGTGAGGCGAGAATAGGATTAGAACAGAGGAGGAATTTGAGTTGTTCGAAGGCAACGGTTTGCTCCATGATCCAATTGTACCGTTGCTTGGGACTGGTTAAGGTGATTAAGGGTGTAGCTACTGTACTGAAGTTCCTCACAAACCTACGGTAATAAGAAGCAAGACCAAGGAAGCGCAGGAGCTGCTTCCTTGTGGTAGGCTGTGGATACTCTTTGATAGCTTGAGTGTGGATATTTAACGGAGCCAGGCTGCCACTCCCTATAACATGACCCAGATACCGCACTTTACCTTTGGCGAAAGTGGACTTGCCCAGATTGATGGTGAGGCCGGCTTTCAGGAGCTTGGCGAACAATCATTGCAGCTGGAGCAGGTGTTCGCTCCAGGTGTTGGATGCTACAATGATATCATCCAAATAGGCGTAGGTGTTGTCCAAGCCCTGGATGACACGGTTGACAGCTCTCTGAAAGGTGGCCAGGGCATTGCAGAGTCCAAAGGGAAGGCGGTTATATCTGAAAAGTCCGAAAGGGATGATAAAGGCAGACAATTCTTTAGCTCGTTCCGTTAGACACACCTGGTAATAGCCCTTGAGTAAGTCCACCTGGGACAGGTAGCGGGCATTACCAATGGCGTCAAGGATATCGTCAATCCTAGGTAATGGGTATGCATCTTTGACGGTGACTTGGTTGAGTTTCCTATAATCTGTACAAAGCCGGATCTTACCGTGAGGTTTGGGAACCAAGATACATGGTGAGGCCCAGGGGGACTCACAGGGGGTAGCCAGTCCATGGTCCAAGAGGTACTGTACCTCAGCACGCATGACTTCCTTCTTGCTAGGGCTGATTCGGTAGAATGGTTGGCGAATCGGCTGGGTGTCAGGTAGCAGTTGGATGTCGTGCCGGGTCACAGTACACTCTTGTGGATCATCTCGAAACAACTCCTGATGTTCTCTGATGAGTTTGATGAGTGAAGCACTATTATCGTCCTGAAAGTGATTGTGAATGTCAGTAAGGATTTCCGAATTAGAAAGCGCTGTCTCAGTGTCAGTGCTTTCGGATGGAGAAGCAGGGAAGGTCTCACTGTGGCTGTATGGACCTGTAAAGGTGGAGAGGTTTAGTAGCACAGTGGGAGGAGTACCATGATAGAGCTTTAATAAGTTGATGTGGCACAGCTGGGTCTTCCGCCGCCTATCGGGGGTCTCGAGAACGTAGTTGTAGTTATTCCGGCACTCCTTAACACGGTAGGGTCCTGAAAACCTGTTTTGTAAAGGAGAACCTGGGATAGGGAAATAGGCAAGTACTAAGTCTCCAGGTTTAAACTTCCTTACTTGGCAGTGCTGGTCGTAACGAGTCTTCATCCTCTCTTGGGCTTTCAGTAGGTTGTTTCTGGCAAAGGAATGGACCCTCTCTAGAATGTGTCGGAGGTTTTGAAGAAACTGGGGCACATTCTGATGCTCACTGAAGGTGGCATCACGTAGAGAATCCTTGAAAGCCTTGAGAGTTTTTTTTTTTTTTTTTTGTTTTCTACCACAGACGTCGCCACACATTTACAATGCTAACCAGCATATATACATTTTCTTCTGTCCTCCATGGACAGGCTTAGAGATGTGTTAAACATATATTTCAAGGGTTTATTGAACAATCAACCACAGAAGGTGAGTCGGTGCTTTTAAAATGCTAAGCTAACCTATATACGTAAATACATAGAGACACAGATTTATGTATGCCTTACATAAAGTGTTCGATGTGCCATCTACACAGTGTCATTAATGTACATTTACAAAGGTGAAATGTAATTCTGATCAGCTTCCATATATACTTTATACCCATACATACACATACACATACATATACATATATACACACATGCATTCACAGACGTTTATCTCATTTACTCTGACAGGGTGAGATAGCTGATAAAGAAACTAGTGTGCAATTAAGCACTTAATCACTGAAGGTGATTAAGGTGCTTTTACAAGCTCAGGTTATACAGTTACATCATATACATTGTATAATTAATCTATTACATGGTCAATCTTGGATACAAGTCCAATATATCATCAAGTGTTCCAGTACTCATATAGTAATTACAGAGTTCAGCATACCTTAGCCCAGGGGGGCGAAAGTCAGCCAGTATGGGACATTCTACAATATAATGTTCAAGAGAGTGCATGTTTTCTCTTTCACAAAGTTGACACATAGTGTACTCGACATTTGGGTTTTGAGAAAGCTGCCAGATACGTCTATATCCCAGGCGTATTCTGGCCACTATAACATCACGTTGCCGGGTTCTTGTTCTATTAGTCCCATATGTGAATTTTTCCTCACGATATCTATCATAATATTTAATGCTACAACTTTCAGGTCTGTGTGAATTTGTTAGGTCGGTGAGATCCTCATTAGATATTTGTTTAAGTATTCTCTTTGTCACTGCTAATGAAATACCCATATCAATTTCTACCACTGGTTTTCTACAGGCTGTCTTTGCAAGCATATCAACAGTGTCATGCCTTGAGATGCCAACATGTGATAGTATCCATAGGAATTTAATTTCAAATCTGTTTTCTTTAGCAGCTAAGACATTCATTCGAATATCACTGACTATTTTCTGGGTGTCACTAATATGTGCGTTCAATGCCAGGAGTGCACTCTGCGAGTCACAGTATATAAGTCCACTGCCTTTGTCTTTTAAAAATTCAGTGGCAAGGTATATGCCTGCAAGTTTGGTTTGAGTTGTACTTGCCCAGTCATTGACGCGCTTCATTGCTGTATGTACGAGAGTAGATTGTTCAAATACATTACATGCACATCCGGTACATCGTCCACCCTCTTCTACAGAGCCGTCGGTATAGCACTGATACACATCGTTACCCATACTCTGAGTACTTTCAGTGATGCTTTTCAGTGTTAACTGTTTTAATAATGTAGAGTGCACACTATCTTTCTTGGGCGCATTTACAAAATCAACTGATAAATCCCAGTTATCCCATGGAGTAATTGGTTGATTAATCATTAGTTGAGTTGGGTACATATTTAATATTTTGATGGAGTTGGCTACCTTGTAGAACCAATATACATAATCAGATTTCGTTCTTCTTCTATAGACCTCAGGTGAGTGCAGCATATTAGAAAGTTTAGCTTGAAACTTCATGTGTTGCCTAGATCTACTCAATGCCTTCACGCCGAAAACTGTGCTAATAGACAAAATTCTCTCACTTATGGTAGGTAATTTAATTAATTTAATTATGGTAGGTGAACGGCACTTACATCCGTAGAGCATCTCATAAGGAGATACTCCTAGTGACTCGTTGGGAAGACTTCTGAAAATACACATGATGAGATCAAGTTGCCTATCCCAATCCTTTGAGGTCTCATTACAAAACTTTTTTAGGAGTGCCTTGATAGTCTGATGACTACGTCCAAGGGAACCCTGTGAAGCAGGATGATTGGGGCTGGACAGTACCTGTTTGATGTTGAACTCCTCCAGAGTCCGTTTGAAGAGATCACTGGTGAAGTTGGTGCCACAGTCGCTCTAAATCTCCCTCGGAAATCCATACTGGGTGAAGATCTTCAATAAATTCTTCACCACTGTAGCAGCCGTAATGTTTTTCACTGGAACTGCTATGGGGAATCTGGTGGTAGGACACAGGATGGTTAAGATATAGGCATTGCCGGAACTGGTCCGAGACAAGGGACCAACACAGTCAATAATAAGTCTGTGGAAAGGTTCCTCAGGCACCTCGATGGGTGTCAGTGGTGCTCTGGGAATCGACACGTTCAGTTTACCTGCCATCTGACACACGTGGCATTGCTTTACATGTTGCTTTACATCATTAACCATACCTGGCCAGTAGTAGTCTTGACGAATCCCATGGTATGTCTTGTTGAACCCGTAGTGTGACAAAGCGCCGTGGGCCAGGTGTAGAATCGTGGGCCGCAGGCTGGTAGGAATCACTAGTTGTTCAACGTTTGCCCAATCGTCCTCCTCCTTCAGTTTACTGGGTCTGTATCTGCGATAGAGTAGCTCGTTCTCTAAGAAGAACCCAGGAATACTGTCGGATTGAGTCTCAGCCTGAAAGAATAATGATGTCAAGGTAAGATCCTCCCTCTGTAACTTACGGAACTCCAAAGCGGTGAGATTTGGGGGTAGTTTCGAAGGGTCTTGAGGGACAGCGGTAGTAGTACAGTCAGCTGGCTGCGGTCGTGCTGCTTGAGCACGGGTGGTCACCATAACAGGAGGAGAAACTTCATCATTCTCTTGAACCTTTGCTGGAACATGCTTAAAAATCGGATTATCCAACACAGAGGTACACACCTGGGGTTTGTCCTTGACGATTAGGTTGGTCGGTTGCAGGTCTTCTGCCAAGTCGTTGCCTAGGAGAAGTTGCACTCCAGGCATGGGAAAAGGCTTTTCCCTGACGGCGACTTGGACTTCACCGGTCACGAAGGGACAATCCAGGTGGATTCTGGCAAGAGGATAAGGAGTAGTAGCAGTAAGGTCCGTGATGAAGACAGTCTCTCCTGTGTATGCGACGTTGAGCACAGCTGATTTCAAGACTATGGATTGAAGAGCCGCTGTGTCTCTCAAGATCTTAAGTCCAAAACGTCCCTCAGAATCTGAACCGTGGGTAGTGATAGTTCCTGGATACAGATGCTTGCTGAAGAGAGATAGATCATTAACATGAACACCAACATTCATTACAGGCTTACCGGACTTAGGGGGAGTAGGTTTGGGCTTAGTGGATTCGGTGTTACCTTTATATTGGGACTTACCACATTTTTCTATGGTATGTCCATAGAGTCGACAATACCTACAATACAGTTGAGAGGTACCTTGATCTGGGCTCACTTTCTCATAACTGTACCAAGACTTCTTACTAGTAGGTGGTTCTGGTGTCAGCCGATGGATGAGGCTTTAAGTGTCAGCCGACTTCGCGCATTTCACCAAATCGGTCTCTTCCTTATCTGCTAAGTATAAACGGACAGGAGGAGGTACACGCCTCAAGAATTCTTCAACCAGTATGAGGTTGACGAGTTCTGGAAAAGTAGAGACATGTGCTGCCTCCAGCCATTTCATAAAATATCTCCGTTTGGTGTTAGCAAATTCTAAGAAGGTGGTGGTACTTGCCTTGATGTAGTCACGGAATTTTCGTCTGTAGCTTTCGGTGGAGAGAAGGTAGGCGTCCAACACAGCTTGCTTCAGGGTTGTGTAGTCTCTCGCTCCTTGAGGCGGATTTCTCGATCTTGTTGTTCC
>WNGS01000411.1:3576246-3591711 GCA_020271785.1 Procambarus virginalis
TGTTTTAGCCTCTGTAACACATTGTAACATAATGCAGAAATCAAATTTCTTCAGACCAAAATAACATTTTGAAATGAAGGTGAGACTTAGCCCATCTCCATTACATCTCTTAGCATATAAATATTAGTGTCTACCAGTTTTAGCCCCTGTAACACATTGTAACGTAACGCGGAAATCAACTTTCTGTCTGATGACCAAATAACATTATTGAAAACGTAAACCATGTTTAGCCTTACATCCAAACACAAATAAAATATTACCGCAGGCCTGTTTAGTTCTAGTAACACATTATATTGTTACGTAACGTAACGTAACGTGGAAATCATCTTTCTGTCTGATGACCAAATATAATTTCTTGTAAATGTGAAGCTTTGTAGATTTAATTTTAAACAAAGGTGGGTCACTAGTCCACAAACTAAGAGTGGTGACTTAGGAAGAATGACTTTGTGAAATATGCACAGAAGAGTTTGGGGAGACGTGATCACTACTTACAAATTCTAATATTTTTTGTTAACTGTGTGATCACGACATATACCTCTTGGTCTCTTGTTCTGCCTGTCACTAGTCAATAAACACAATTTTGTATCATTTCTTGACTAAAATAGCACTTTGAAACATCTTTGCACTTGATTTTTTCATTGACACGTGCACAGCCATCAAAGGGAATCTCACTACTGCATAGATGTCTTGTGTGTTAAATATACGGACCTTACCTAGCTTATCATTTTCTTTGAGAAACTTATATATGGTGATTATATCTCCCAAGTCCACACAAATAACTCACCAGAAAAGCAGTCAGTCAGTCACTCAGTCAAAAAATTTTATAGTTAAAAGTTTTTCATCTTAAAAACAGGGACTACTAGTCTTCATTTTTTGCTTCTATCAAATCAAATAGGCGCAAGGACCACTACCCACTGTTTTTGTCCATCTGTCTGTCTATCACGTGACTAGGTTAAGGACCGCAATATCCCACACCATACATGCTACGGGTTGTCACTAGCCAATAAACACAATTTTGTATCATTTCTCGACTAAATAGCACTCCGAAACATCTTTGCACCTTTTAATTTTACATTGTCACGTGCACAACCATCAGAGGGAATCTCACTACTGCATGGATGTCTTGTGTGTGTTAAATAAAAGGTCCTTACATAGCTTATCATTTTCTTTGAGAAACTTATATGTGGTGATCATATCTCCACACAAATAACCCACACCAACCCTCATCCATATTGAGAAAGAGAGAGAAGGCAAACATAGCTTGGTTATTGCATCTAGTTTTAAAAACGGGTAAAAATAAGAAGAGTCATGTTCCATAAAAAATACTTTATAGCATCCATTATTTATGTGCAGTAAGCGGGAAACAGGATCCGCACATACAATTTCCAAGCATTACAACGCTATCGAGGTAAACATAACATAACATAAAAGACAATAATGTAGTAGTATGCTATTAATCAGCTAGTCAAAACTTAACATAACAGATAAGATTTCACAGAGTTTTAACCTTTGCAAGTTTTTCAATGTTTTCTCTTCACTTGTGCTAAGTGAGTCAGACAAAATGTGACATTTCATTATTAGCCAGGCGTTGCCCTAGGGGCCTTGCTACACCGTCGCTGATAGGATGAGAGGGGTAGGCAGCTGTATGCCTTCCTCTCATTGGTTATTTCGAGGGGGACGCGGGAATCGCCGGTGTAGGCGTCATTCTGGACATAGCCACCACCCTGTCAAGACGCTCCCTGTACTCAATTCGGCCAAATTGAGTATAGTACGTCGTGGTAGCTTAACTACTCAGCTGCTTCACTTCCTGCTTCATCTACGACAGCGATCGTCACAGAACCCGGCCGAAGTCGTCGCTTGGAGGGGAAAAAAACATTGTGTACAGTGGGTAGAGAAGATCTTGTGATCGATCTGGGATCGTGGGGTAATGTGCATACGAGCAGTACAGACTCGTAGATCCCATACCAGTGATGATTAGACTTGCTAGTGATCTGTAGCAGTCGATGGTACTGGGGAAATAAGTGTTAGTGCTTTAAGGCAGATTTCCCATGTTTGTGTAAGAAGTTATCGTTGTGCGCGTCACCTGGGTACGAACGCTTCACTTCAGCGGTGGGTCGAGGGTTCGAAACAAGCCATGTTGTGAGGGGGAGGGTTCGTGTGCGCGCCAATTGTACGAAAGATACCACTGAGGTACAACCAGCCCGCCTACCACCACTGCGAGCCAGCCACCCATAGCGGGGTGCCTGATGTATGGGAATGGTGTGTGTAAGCCGGCAGTATGAATCAGTAAGTACCTGTGTGTGTAGTTCTGGTGATTAGTAGTCTCTAAAGCTTGAATTCGAGGTCAAGTGTTCCGTCACATTGTCACGCAGCACCTGTGAGGTGAAGTGAAGTGTGGACAAGGAGATAATCACCCTTATTGTCATCTTGTCAGTCCAGAGGGACTTACGTCTTGTGAACACAGACGTACAGTGTGTGTGTGTGTGTGTGGGTACACATGGGAACAGAGTATACATAGATTAGCCAAGGACTGAGAGGATGTCCATGTAATAATTATATTGTTCCATTGTGGTAATTAAATCATTCTTGATCGTCCGTGGGACGGAGTGATATCATTTCCATGTGTAAGTCTTGCAGGTGTGGAATTTCAACACTGAGCGCTAAGGTATGTGTAACGTCAGTGATTCCTGTCAATGATTATTGTGGAGTGTACCACAGTGTGGTTTTAATTTCTTGTATTGTTCCCAGGGCCGTGACAAGTGTGATTTATATATATATATATTGTGGTTGCAGTATTAACGTAATTTTGGTGGAATTTGGTGAGTGACGAGGCTGTCCGGAGTGGCAACCATCGCTCTGTCGAGTAACGTAACTCCCGAGAGTGTTTATCGGCATGCGTGATCGATAAATCACTCACGTTTAGTTTCAATTAATTCACGAAAACTTGGCTTATTAGGCAAATCGGGCCTTGCATAGTAGGCTGAGAATTGCGTTCTGGCTACTAGGTACGACATATATATATATATATATATATATATATATATATATATATATATATATATATATATATATATATATATATATATATATATATATATATATATATATATGTCGTACCTAGTAGCCAGAACGCACTTCTCAGCCTACTATGCAAGGCCCGATTTGCCTAATAAGCCAAGTTTTCATGACTTAATTGTTTTTCGACTACCTAACCTAACCTAACCTTACTTTCTCGACTACCTAACCTAACCTAACCTAACCTATAAAGATAGGTTAGGTTAGGTTAGGTAGGGTTGGTTAGGTTCAGTCATATATCTACGTTAATTTTAACTCCAATAAAAAAAAATTGACCTTATACAAAATTGAAATGGGTAGATTTATCTTTTCATAAGAAAAAAATTAGAGAAAATATATTAATTCGTGAAATCTTGGCTTATTAGGCAAATCGGGCCTTGCATAGTAGGCCGAGTACGACGTTCTGGCTACTAGGTACAACATATATAGATATATATTATATATATATATATATATATATATATATATATATATATATATATATATATATATATATATATATATATATATATTATATATATATATATATATATATATATATATATATATATGCAATTGACGATCACTAAACACTGATCATTTGTATGCGGAAAAACCACAAAGAAATGGAGAAGAGAGATGAACGTTTCGACTTTCGCGAGTCGAAACGTTCATCTCTCTTCTCCATTTCTTTGTGGTTTTTCCGAATATATATATATACAGAAGGGAGTACCACCTCTGGCTGGAATAAGGGGGACCCATAGCCTCGGAGGAAACCACACATAACGCTTTAGAGGGAATGTTTAGATCCCCTCCAATACAGTTTCTGTGTGCTTTCTGTATATATGTATATGTATATATATATATATATATATATATATATATATATATATATATATATATATATATATTGTGACGGTAACGTGTTGGAAATGGTGTTCTGCTGTCTTCCAATGGCAGATGTCAATGCTGGGCCACATATATGTAAGTTATAAAAAAAAGGAAAAAAAAGAATGACTGCTTGTCTGATAATCTGTGGTAAGGTAAGGTAAGACACACTAAATGCAAAAGATAAACAATTAAATTTAATTATTCTAGAAAACAAAGTAAAATAAAGACAATTCCTTGGCTGATCAAAGTGCAAGTCAACAAGTGAAAGTAACATAAAAAAAATGAATTTAAGTGAACACTGGGACATGGAGGACATACAATAATGAATAATAAAGAAATGGTGCTGGGAATATATGCGCTAGCTATAAGCCTCTATTTGATCACACAAGGTGAGTCAACTAGGTGTTCATAGCGTGAGAGCACGAGATATTCTGACTGTAGTGCTGCCAGTCGACCCCGACGTTGCCTTGGCTAGCAACGTGGTTGGTGAAGGACTGAAGTGGCGTGTTCTCGAACGGCCAATGAGAATGCAGGACGGCCGGCAAGTCGGTAGTTCCAGACTGGGAGTAGCAGTTGGCGGGTCGGCGCGGCGACCAGGTGTGCAGGAATGGGGGGATGGGGGAGTTTGCAGGTACGTGGCTGGTCTTGGATATACGTTTAAGTTACTATAAAACATATCTTGAATATATTGTGGAACGTGATGATAATAGGAAAGAGCAGGCTCAATCTCTGGGAAGAGATTATCGTCACAACTCTCCCCCGAAGCCTGCGGTTCTGGTGGAGTCACGATCTCGGGAGGTAGAGTGATAGGTGGAGTAGGCTCTACCTCAATGAAGCTGGAGAGGGCGTCTGATATGATGTAGTCAGACTCCTGGGTGTAGCAATCTCCAGGCTGAAATGATGCAGCTGGCAAGCCCATTGTGGGAGTAGTCGATGGTTGAGTTGGGCTGGCTGTAGGAAGTGAAGATAGTTGTGGTCCATGTAGATGGTGGTGGACCGAGTACTTTGCAGGTATGGAGCAAAGTGTTGCCTGTTCAGGACGTTGAGTAGCTCCTTGTTGAACGTGTTGTCGTTTATGGTAGTTTGTGGGTAGAGTCTCTTCGCCTTGTTGTACCAGGTCACCCCCGTTGTCGGTACCACTGGCGTCGATATGGAGGATGGGAGACTTGGTGATATCTGGCGAGGCGAGAGTAGTATTAGAATATGATAAAGGAGCACAATTACTGTCCTGAAAGTGATTATGGAGGTCAGTAAGGATTTCCGAATTAGAAAGCGCTGTCTCAGTGTCAGTGCTTTCGGAAGGAGAAGCAGGGAAGGTCTCACTGTGGCTGTATGGACCTGAAAAGGTTGTGAAGTTGGTTAGCACAGTGGGTGGAACACCATGGTAGAGTTTCAGCAGATTGATGTGGCACAGCTGGGTCTTCCGCCGCCTATCAGGGGTCTCGATAACGTAGTTGAAGTTATTCCAGCACTCCTTAACATGGTAGGGTCCTGAAAACCTTTTTTGCAAAGGAGAACCTGGGATAGGGAAATTGGCAAAAACTAAGTCTCCAGGTTTAAACTTCCTTACTTGGCAGTGCTGGTCATAACGAGTCTTTATCCTCTCTTGGGCTTTCTGTAGGTTGTTGCTGGCGAAGGAATGGACCCTCTCTAGAATGTGTCGGAGGTTTTGAAGAAACTGGGGCACATTCTGATGCTCACTGAGGGTGGCATCACGTAGAGAGTCCTTGAAAGCCTTGAGGGGTGTACGGCACTTACGTCCGTAGAGCATCTCATATGGAGATACTCCTAGTGACTCGTTGGGAAGACTTCTGAAAATACACATAATGAGATCAAGTTGCCTATCCCAATCCTCAGCGGTCTCATTGCAAAACTTTTTTAAGAGTGCCTTGATAGTCTGATGACTACGCTCAAGAGAACCCTGTGAAGCAGGATGATAGGGGCTGGACAGTACCTGTTTGATGTTGAACTCCTCCAGAGTCCGTTTGAAGAGATCACTGGTGAAGTTGGTGCCACAGTCGCTCTGTATCTCCCTCGGAAATCCATACTGGGTGAAGATTTTCAGTAAGTTCTTCACCACTGTAGCAGCCATAATGTTTTTCACTGCAACTGCTATGGGGAATCTGGTGGTAGGACACAGGATGGTTAAGATATAGGCGTTGCCGGCACTGGTCCGAGGCAAAGGACCAACACAGTCAATGATAAGTCTGTGGAACGGTTCCTCAGGCACCTGGATGGGTATCAGTGGTGCTCTGGGGATGGAAACGTTTGGTTTACCGGCTATCTGACACACGTGGCACAGTTTGACATGGTTCTTGACATCGTTAACCATACCTGGCCAGTAGTAGTCTTGTTGAATCCCATGGTAAGTCTTGTTGAACCCGTAGTGTGACAGGGCTCCATGGGCCAGGTGTAGAATCGTGGGCCGCAGGCTGGTAGGAATCACTAGTTGTTCAACGTCTGCCCAATCATCCTCCTTCAGTTTACTGGGTCTGTATCTGCGATAGAGTAATTCGTTCTCCAAGAAGAACCCAGGAATACTGTCGGATCGAGTCTCAGCCTGAAAGAATAATGGTGTCAAGGTAAGATCTTCCCTCTTGTAACTTACGGAACTCCAAGACGGTGAGATTAGGGGGTAGTTTCGAAGGGTCTTGAGGGACAGCGGTAGTAGTAGAGTCAGCTGGCTGCGGTCGTGCTGCTTGAGCACGGGTAGTCACCATAACAGGAGGAGAAACTTCATCACTCTCTTGAACCTTTGCTGGGACATGCTCAAAAATCGGGTTATCCAACACAGAGTTGCTCACCTGGGGTTTGTCGTTGACGATCAGGTTGGTCGGTTGTTGGTCTTCTGCCAAGTCGTTGCCTAAGAGAAGTTGCACTCCAGGCATGGGAAAAGGCTTTTCCCTGACGGCGACTTGGACTTCACCAAAACGTCCCTCAGAATCTGAACCGTTGGTAGTGATAGTTCCAGGATACAGATGCTTGCTAAAGAGAGAAAGATCATTAACATGAACACCAATATTCATTACAGGCTTACCGGACTTAGGAGGAGTCTGTTTGGGTTTGGTGGAATCGGTAGTACTTTTGTATTGAAACTTACCACATTTTTCTATGGTATGTCCATAGAGTTTACAATACTTACAGTACAGTTGAGAGGTACCTTGATCGGGGCTCACTTTCTCGTAACTGTACCAAGACTTCTTACTGGTAGGTGGGTCCGGTGTCAGCCGGTGGATGAGGCTGTAAGTGTCAGCAGACTTCGCGCATTTCACCAAATCTGTCTCCTCCTTATCTGCTAAGTATAGGCGGGCCGGAGGTGGTACACGACTCAAGAATTCTTCAACCAGTATGAGGTTGACGAGTTCTGGAAAAGTAGAGACATGTGCTGCCTCCAGCCATTTCATAAAATATATCCGTTTTGTATTGGCAAATTCTAAGAAGGTGGTGATACTTGCCTTGATGTAGTCACGGAACTTTCGTCGGTAGCTTTCGGTGGAGAGGAGGTAGGCGTCCAACACAGCTTGCTTCAGTGTTGGGTAGTCATTCTCAGACGCCAAAGTGCTGAGTGTGACTGCTGCTCTACCTGTAAGGTGTACTCGGAGAAGGGTAGCCCATTGGTCGTCAGGCCAACTAAGTTGATTAGCAAGGGTCTCAAAAGTTGTGAAGAAAACATCAACCTCCGTTTCTATGAACGGGGGCATTAACTTACTTGCATGGGAGATATTGAAACTTGGAGGAAGACTAGCTGCAGCTTGCTGGAGTTGAGCTTGGTGGGTAGTGTTCATCGTGAGTTCTCGGTCACGACATTCTAGAGCTGTTTCTGCCTGCCGTTTGTCGTGATCGCGTTGTAGCTCCAGCTGTTGTCGTCTTGCTTCAAGTTGTACTCTTTCACGCTCTTTGAATAGGGCCAAATCACGTTCTTGTTGTCCTTGAAGGAGGAAGGCCTCCCTTTCACTTTCCTCTTTCCTCAATGTGGCCTCACGCTCCTTGAGGCGGATCTCTCCTTTCTTGAACTGGAGCTCTCTTTCTTGTTCCTCCTTTCGGATGGCAGCTGCTTCCTTTTGTTGCTGTATGGCTGCTTGCTGTTGCTCCTTCTCGAGCTTTGCGAGCTCTATTTTGAGTTTCATTGCTGTCAAGTCATGCTTATCTGAAATAGTGTATTGCTCGTGAGTATCAGAGTCTATAATCTCTTCTTCCAGAAAATGATCCAAGAGCATATTATGGATTACATATTTGTTGGCTCCATGGGGAACTTCTAGGTGATACTCATGTGCAAGAGTCATCAAGTCGACCCTCTTAGCATGACGTAAGTTCTCTATTTCCTCTGATGGATCTGCACGGAAAGCTTGAATACGAAACATGGTGAAATTAGCAAATAAATGACACGAATATACTGTGAGAATATGGTGAATGTCAGAAACAGGAAACGTAGCAACTGATACCTATCCTGTGGAATTGTTAACAATTTAAAGTTAATTCAAGATGGTAAATGGTTAAGGTCGCAGGAAATCTTGTACCCGGTACTCACTGTGGGAGGATAAGGGCAAGAAAATCCTACTATTTAGTTGAAACTGAGTTTCGAAAAACAAGTAAAACACTAAATGGTTCCAAAGTAAATTAGGTAGTACAAAATTGTAGTTATACCTTGCCGAGTCACTCTAGAACATAAGCAAGTTACCCACTGAAATTAAATATGGTACTTACAGAATTAGCAAACTTTGTGCTCAAAGAAAGAACGCTACTTTCCTACCTTAGGTAAGTACCATCAAATCTGACCGACGAGTAGGGGTGCGAGTGTCAACTGGTGATGAGAACTATTGGCGAGGTCCCAACTCGTCAAATAAGTCCGTGCGAGAGGATCTATAGCCCTCTTTATCCTCCTAGAGTCGGATTGCAGAAATAAGGTGCTATTGACCCGGAGACAGACCACAGTACCAGGGTACCTATATGATAATCTGTCGAAAATATGAGAAATATCTGAGGGACAAAAGATGTTAAACACGGGTAATAACACGGAGGGGGGGACGACCAATTAAGAGTATGACTGAGGCCTACAGTCACCACGTAATCCAAAGTTGTCTCACACTCACCATATGCTACTCCCGTAATGCACAATAGACACAGCACCATATGAATAATAAAAGTGATTAGTGTAAATATTGAAAGCAAGGGAATGAAAGCCAAGTACGCTTACCAAAATTACCAATACCTGAGTGCAGCTCCTAGGACAGGCCCCCAAATATATGTGACGGTAACGTGTTGGAAATGGTGTTCTGATGTCAATGCTGGGCCACATATATGTAAGTTATAAAAAAAAGGAAAAAAAAAATGACTGCTTGTCTGATAATCTACGGTAAGGTAAGGTAAGACACACTAAACACAAAAGATAAACAATTAAATTTAATTATTCTAGAAAACAAAGTAAAATAAAGACAATTCCTTGGCTGATCAAAGTGCAAGTCAACAAGTGAAAGTAACATAAAAATGAATGAATTTAAGTGAACAATGGGACATGGAGGACATACAATAATTAATAATAAAGAAATGGTGCTGGGAATATATGCGCTAGCTATAAGCCTCTATTTGATCACACAAGGTGAGTCAACTAGGTGTTCATAGCGTGAGAGCATGAGATATTCTGACTGTAGTGCTGCCAGTCGACCCCGACGTTGCCATGGCTAGCAACGTGGTTGGTGAAGGACTGAAGTGGCGTGTTCTCGAACGGCCAATGAGAATGCAGGACGGCCGGCAAGTCGGTAGTTCCATAAGGATTAGTAGTCGGCTTATTAGGCAAATCGGGCCTTGCATAGTAGGCTGAGAAGTGCGTTCTGGCTACTAGGTACGATATATATATATATATATATATATATATATATATGTGTGTGTGTGTGTGTGGAGGAAAATTGAAAGAGGAATTTCCTTAAGTACTTTCGTATATTAATACATCTTCAGAAGGAGTGGTTTTACAGGTCGAGTACTGGACATAAATAGGCAGGAGAGAATGGTGGAGTGAGGTGAGGTACAATACGTGGACACTGCAGAGGGCCTATTAGCCCATCCGATGCAGCAACCACACACAGGCCCAAACATGGATAATAATAGCATAAAATAGTAAATATTTACAATGAATTTGTGAGACAAATGTTTTCCAATGATCCTACTTAAATCGCCCTTTAATTGATCTATTAAAAATGGATCTAAGTTATATAAACCACTACTGATGTTAAAATTACTTTCTTTTGTGATCAATATCAAAGCAGATTCAATTATGTTTCTGTTATAGGTGCTTTTACAATTCGTTATTGAAGAAGTCATCTCCCAATCAATTTGGTGAGCATCTTCTGACAGATGAACAAACAAAGCATTAGACAATTGGCCATGTTTTACAGAGCATTTATGTTGCGAAATTCTACATTTCAAATCTTTAGATGTTTGCCCAACATAGAACTTATTACAGTCTTTACAAGATATTTTATAAATGACACAATTATCACAACGAGGGCTGTTCCTAACTAATAGCTTACCAACAGTATTTTCGTACCTAAGCAATACATGTAAATTAAAAACCTTCAATGCCTTGACAATATTCTCAAACCCAGAGAAATATGGTAAACATAACACATTCTTTGGGCGAATTCTTTCAATGCATATATTATTATAATATGTACGACGTGCTTTGCTACGGCAAACTTCCAAAAAACCCAGTGGGTAACAAAGCTTCAGACCAATCGAATCAATATTCTTAAACTCTTCGTCTAAGAATTCTCGACTTCGAGTTGTGAGCCCAGAATTGTGAGTGATTCTAAGGAAACTACTCCAAGCTTGTACTAAAGAGGCACCCTTTTTGAGCCCGGATTGGCACATGTATAAGCAAGTAGATGGGGTCGCCATGGGTTCTCCCCTAGGTGTCCTGTTTGCGAACTTCTACATGGGTACCATCGAGCAAAAGGTCGTAGTCGACATGAACTTGAAACCGGCCATATACTACAGGTATGTTAACGACATTTTTACATAGGAACCTGATGTCAGACATCTGCAGGAGCTGAAGGAGGCATTTGAGCAGAATTCTGTGTTGCGTTTCACTTACGAAATGGAGAAGGATGGGAAGCTACCCTTTCTAGATGTAACAGTCACGGAAAGGAGCGGAGGTTTCCACACTGCAGTCTACACTAAGGAAACAAACATAGGAATGTGCCTAAATGCCAACAGTGACTGTCCAGACAGGTACAGGAGGAGTGTTGTTAACGCTTATGTTGACCGTGCTCTCAACGACAGCTCAGGATGAAAGCAAGTCGATGAAGAACTCTGTAGGTTAAGGCAGGTCCTAGTCAACAACGGCTTCTCCAATGGTTTCGTTAAAGACATCATAAGAAGGAAGGTGAAACACCATGCAACCTCTGAAGAGACAACTAACACAACACCTATACCCCCTATTAGACTATTTTACAGTAACTTCTTTTCCACAGTTCACAAAACGGAGGAAAGGGTCCTGAAAGATATTGTTAATAGAAACGTTATCCCTATAGACAAAAATCAGAAGATACAACTGACGATTTACTATAAAACCAAAAAAACGGCCATCCTACTCATGAGAAACTCTCCAGACACAAAGCAGAACGCTTTAAAAGAGACCAACGTCGTCTATGCCTTCAAATGCCCACTTGGGGACTGTAAGCCTCAAAGAACTCAGTATATAGGCAAGACAACAACATCTCTTTCCAGGCGATTAACGATGCATAAGCAACAGGGCTCCATTAAGGAACATATAATCTCTTCCCACAACTAGACTATCACCAGAGAAATCTTAGCAAACAACACAGAAATCATTGATAGATACAGCGACAGCAGGCGGCTTGACATCTGCGAGGCACTACACATCAAGAAGTCAACACCAGCAATCAACAGCCAATTAACGCACAACTATATTCTACCCACTTCAAGACTCCGCTCCAATATAGAAACATCAAGAAATATGGGCCAATAGGCCTTCTGCAGTTCTATTGGTACCCAACCTCTACTTCTACAAATCTATACCCCGTTTTCCATGTTCTGTGTTTCACCCCACTATTGTATTACATCACCTCACCCAAATGCAGGTATAAAAGCCAATGTTGTTTCATAAAGCATAAGTTGTGTGTAGATAAACTAAAGTCTTTGAAAATGTAATAAGTTTTACGAAACACGCTCAAGTGTCGCGTCAGACTAGAAATAAAAATGAATTTTGGAGAATTGATTTTTCATTTACCGTCACCAGTAAAAAGAAACATAAGGAAAATTGAGAAAATTCGTGTTAGAATTATTAATCTTACTTTTTCGGTCATATTTAATAACATATGTTTACAGGAAAGACTGCTACCAAATATACTATATATATATATATATAATATATATATATATATTTATATATATATATATATAGATATATATATTCATAAATATAATATATAAAAGTTTGTGAGGGTACCACCTCTGGTGCCAATGTGGGGACGCATAGCCTCGAGAAAAAAATAAAACGTATTCAGAGGAGACCTTGTGTTTCTCACTGAACACTAATTTTCTTCTCCTCCCACCACCCATTCTTTTGTATGTACACATATATATTTGCTTTATTTGAACTTTGTTACAAAAAGGAGTTACATATAGGTTACAAGATGGTTATCATAAGTGTCAAGTTCCTCCAGCTCCTCAGATGGCGGGCAGGAACCCTGGATGCAGTGCGCATTCCCCTCTGTATCGCCACGCTGAGGCGCTGGAAAAGAAAGCTGGCAGCTCTAGGGTCCCTTGTTGTTTCAATGAGCCTAGAACCCAGTTCCTTAAAAAAACTGGTAGCACTTTTACCCCAGGCGCCGAGTGTCTCAGAAGCATGGGGACAAAATTGTAGTGGTGATCCAGTCTCTATACTTACGGGATTTGGCTGCTTCCCTGTTGGTGGTAGCGCCACCTGGTTGTGCAACACTGAGTTCATGTAGTGTTGCCAGGGTTGATACGCACGTGTAGTCCCATACCAACTGCTTGCCATTCTTCCAGGGGTTCACTGTGATACCATCCGGGCGACCAATAAGAGCATCAGAGTTACGGGCGTTGGGTAACGAGGCTCTCTCTCAGCTGGGCATCCAGCTGTGGTGAGCTCCTCTTGATGATGTCGTTAACTTCACTGTGCCTCGTTGCCATCCTCCTGTACTTTGGCAGAGTAGGCCATGGTGGCCGTACCCGTCAGCCACAACCTCGCGCAAATACACCTATATCTGGTGTGGATTGGGGCAGCAAGGCGGAGGGCCACAGCAATTCAGAGGGCGTGTGGTGTGAGACGCGTGCCAGTTGCCAACATTGGGGTTGCTACAGGAAATCCCCTGCATGTGGGCTGCTACTGCTGTGAGGCGAGCAATCGTGCTGTGTTGATGCAGCATCCAGGCACTCTGCAGCAACTTTGTCTACAATGGGGCCATCCAGCTTGATTGCCTGTGGGCTTTTGGGGATGTGGTTGAGGTGATGGGCCTGCACGAGAGGCCCACTCTGTGGCACAGCGTGTAAAATTGGGATCATGTACACCTGCCTGATGTAAGTGGGCAGGTAGAATTTCCTTCACAAGGTCGTCGGATGCTGATAAGGAGGACAGGAAGGCTGGAACAGCGATTTGCGTTGCTGTCGAACTCCGAGGCCCCCAAGTCTTACGGGAAGAGAGGCTTGTTTCCACTGCAGGTCATCAAGAGAGAGGTTAAGGGCTTTTTCTAGCATTGATTTCAGTAACGGTCATACTCACTTAGTTTTTGGCTACTGTAAGATGGTGAAACACCTCAGAAAGTAGGTTAACCTGGGAGGGACAGACATCTGGTGATGAGGTAGAGTGCATCATGAGCATCAATATCCTCAATCCTCCCATCCATCCTCTTAAGGTCGGCGGATTTTCTTATCAAGGACCTCATCGATGGCTTTCAACCCCAGGGGAGCTCCTAGGAGTGTGCTGTCTTCAGGTTTAGTTTTATGGATGTTTGGCAGAAGACCTCTATTCTCTCTACGATGCCCTGGTTGGAACATATTATTTCACATTTAGAAGGGTTCAGGGTAAGGCCTAAAACTGCACCTTGCTCCTGGATATATATATATATAGATATATATTATATATATTATATATATATATATATATTAATATAGATATATATATTCCTGCCCTATATCCATATTCGTGTTCTGTTTGTTGAAAGTTTGTTTTTCACCCCACTATGGTATACATCACCTCACCCAAATGCAGGTATAAAGCCAATGTGTTTCATCAATAGCATAAGTTGTGTGTGGATAAAGTAAAGTCTTTGAAAAGTATAAGTTTTACGAAACGCGCTCAAGTGTCCGTCAGACTAGAAATAAAAATGAATTTTGGAGAATTGATTTTTCATTTACCTCACCAGTAAAAGAAACATAAGGAAATGAGAAAATTCGTGTTAGAATATTAATCTTACTTTTCGGTCATATTTAAGGGGGCGGTCCAATCCAGTTTGGGTCCAAAAATGCAAAAATGAAAACTCGTTAGATTTCAATCAATCAAACTTTTTCTGACGAAGTTTTATATGAAAAGTGTTTCATCTGTTCCACGTTTCAGCCATCGTAGCATAAATAGGAAGGGAGAAAAAAATAATGAAGTCGTTGTGAAAATTATGCCAAAAATGGTCAAATGATTATCAAACAAAAGTGTCCACTGAAATCATAGCTATGACTCTTGCTATCACAATAGCATATATTAAAATATTATAATTAGTTTAATTGGAACAAATTTTAGGAGAAAAAAAAAAAAAGTTTTTTTTTTTTTTTTTTCAATTTTTTTTTTCCAATTTTTTTTTCTGGGCGGACGATTTGCATCAAACTTACAAAACTTACTGTACGTATACCTATCTGTAAGGATTGCAAATTTTGGCGAAATTGGTTTGATGTCAACCTCAGCCACAGAATTTAGAACCTTAGACTTCATTAATTTATGTTTTTTTTTTCAATTGGACACAAATGTTTACAAAACTGAAATAATTTTTTATCAATTTACATGAAACTTAAACAGTATATGTGGAGGGAATGTCTCTACATGTGCAAGATTTCACTCTTCTCTAAGTTCATTTATTGATTTTATAATAGCAATAAACCATGGGCCATTTTGCATAATTTTTTGGGTGGAAAACTTTGAACATTTGTATTAGGAAACATAAAGATGTTATGGAAATCCTAAATCACACACAATCATTTATTTATGCTAATGTGTCAGAAAGTGTCACAGAATAATTATGATCTGAAACGTTCTGTGTGAAGAAGTGTAGACTTGAAACGTGTGAAAAAACGTTGAAAAAAAACAAAACAAAAAAAAAATCTTTTTCTATTTACGTGCAGTGTACTGAAACCTGGGGACAATTTCAGCACTTTTCATATTACAACCAGTCAAATAATATGGTTGATCATTGAACAAATTTTTTCTACATAACTAGACCGGGCCCTTATAATATATGTCTACAGAAAAGACTGCTACCAAAATATACTAAATAT
>WNGS01000411.1:3599015-3631670 GCA_020271785.1 Procambarus virginalis
ATATATATATTATAATATATATATATATATATATAATATATATATATATTGTCGGGGTGTCACGGTTCTCGTTAGTGAAGGGTTAAAGCAACAGTAGACTGGATCTCCTCTCCAGGTGGTTGCTCCGACAATAACCCTTACTCACCGTCGTTCTACGGGTCTTCCCTCGATCCTCTAGGCTCCACTGCACGCCCCGGAGAGTACCCCAGTCGATCTCACAACCGGCCTTAAATTGCAAGATGAGTGGGGGCACAGATCGTTCCCTCAATCTGTGGCCCGCCCCGACACAGAACTCTTACACAGCCTTTAAGGTCGCCAACTGGTGTTTTTAGGTGTCCAGTAACACTGCAGTGGTGAGGTGTAATTGTGGTAATTGTGGTAAGAGCAATTTCAAATAATATGGTATCAGGCAGGTCACTCTGTTTTACTTCATTACACGGTCACAAGATAAATGGAGGGGATGATATCAAACACCAAAGAGTTTTGGTATTTTACTTAAAAGACAACGAGAAATATATATGCATCAATGTATCAGGAACAATATATGACACACTGCTCAATCCATAGCAGAATAATCTGGAGCGCACCGATATGGCAACACCGGCAGCGCCACGCGTCACCTGTCAGATGTCAGCTGACCGGGACCCTCGCGATCGTGAGAACAGACTAGTACTTGTTTTCTAATTCATCACGATCCCCGTTTATTTAACTTTTCGCAAAACACTGTAATTAACATTCACATGGCATACTTATGATTTCACTGGCCTCACGATCAATATCTTATTCACACTGCACTCACAGTGACTTTTCACCGTACCAAAAGATTACTCTATTCTTAATAATATTTACTGTGAATGCACTCGCTTGATCACTGAACTTATCTTTAAATCTATACTTTCTCTTAAAGATTTATCACTGGCAATCACTTCATGTATATGATACTATTCAGTACACAGGCATGTACATAGATAAATCAGTAATCAAATTACAGGCATATATATATATAAATCATGGAGATCAATACACAGGCATTTATATCAATAGATCATGGAGATCAACACACAGGCATTTATATCAATAGATCATAGAGATCAACACACAGGCATGTATATCAATAATCATGGAGATCAACACAGGCATTTATATCAATAAATTCTAGGCTCATAGCCTAACACCAATATCTGGTTTACTACCAATATATATAATAATAATAATCACAGGAAATTAATAATAGTCACAGTAAATTCTTTGATGAATCCTGGTGCTTGCACACACCCACACATAGATATATATGTAAACTGATACTGTGAGCGCTCTGGGTAGCCTCACCACACACTGTGCTCTCTGTGACTTAGACTCAGGTGAGACTTGCTCACGACATATAAAATATCCTGACAAGAAAATATATAGCTAACTAAAGGGGAAATGGGAGGGTAACTGTAAACACCTACTTCACCTATCCTAGGATGACAGTTGGGTTGTAGCTCCTGGTCCAGGCTCTCGCCTCGTACACCCTCCAGAAACACAAGCCCCGCCTTAGGATGTCGCGTCTCGCCGCTTTCTGTACACTGCAGGTCCGTGCTCCTTCCTCTACAGTACGTCGCAGGGTTGAAGTCGGTCTCCTGGCCGTCAACTTTCCTCCCAACTACGGCAGCCAGCCTACGTCTCGGCGGTCGTCGCACGTTTCCCAATTAGTCCTTGTCACTGTACTCCCAGAGGAACTGCCTCTCACCACTACGAAGTCACTGTGAAGTTATCAGCCGTCCCAGACGATACTGCTTAAGCTCCACACGCACAGCACCCGACTTCAGAGCACTTGAAGCTCACTTCACTGTCAATTCCCTCGTCGTCTAGATATATCGCTAGGTATTTGGGAAGACTTCTCGACGTGCTTGCATCCAACTGTTGACTCGTAGGGTTCCACGAAGGTGGGGTTACTGTCAAACTTGACAGGATCGTCGATCACACGTTCAACCTGGTTGACAAGGCGGTCAACCCGGTTCACTCACGGTGGATTGGCCCGGCCACTAAGCTGTCTCTTATACTGGTGAACTGCCAAGGACGTCACACGTCGATGCCCGGCCCACTTCTTGCAACGCACCTGTCCCTGAGCACTTGTTGCTCAATATTCTGTCAATTCCTTATCTGAGCCACATCGGGTTGCAGGAAGACCTCACAGAGTGCGCGCTAACAACTGGAGACGCTTACATCCACTGGAGTTCGGTAAATCCGTCACTCTGACAGGATGACCGGTCGCACGTCCTGCCTCTCGGACGTGTCGTGAAAGACTGATAGCGCTAAGGCGCCACCACGGCTGGACTCCCCCTGCCTATGTGACGTCACTTTTCCAAAGTCGGTTTTCATTGGCTCCCAGTGCCACGTCGCTGACGGTGACCAATCTGGCGACACTGACGTCACACAGTTTTGGCGGGAGAACAGACTCGCCAGCGCCATATTGGCTCCCTAAAGGGCCTATCCCACAGGCCAAAATTCTTCTTTCGCAAATTTCTCGGCTCATCGAGAATACTGTTCTCTCCCACATATGTTCAATTGATGCCTGCAATGTAGAGAACGCTCGGGAATAGTGGACATGACTCTTACAGCAGGCGTGGGAGAACTAAAAGGGGGGAACACCGTCACAATATACATATATATATATATATATATATATATATATATATATATATATATATATATATATATATATATATATATATATATATATATTCCACCCTAATCAGGGTCAGCACAATAATAAATATGATGTACTTAGATCCCATCCTGTTTTAGGGTCAGCACAATAATGAATAATATAATGTACACAGTAGTGAAATATGTGACTACGACCGTGCGCACCATCTGGACAGGTGGCCCCCATTAGAGCCAGCTGTCCAGATGGGTCAAAGGTATGTAGCCACATAGTGTTGTAGGGGGATTTTCCCAGAAGTTTGGCCCGTGCCGGATGCATGTGAGCGTCCGTTGTTTGGTTACATGGTCTGGAATGATGGGGGGTCATGTTGTAGGGGTAGGAGAGTATGTGGTAGAGTATGAAATATGAAAATATTAGAATATGTGGATAAGTGTAGATGAATATGTATGGGTGTTTGCCGTAGAGTTAATCCTGTGTGTAGATAAATAGTTTGATTAATAGATGAGACAAAGTAAGGCTATGTAGAGGGGGGTGTACGGGTGAGGGGTCCCAACATAGCTGGATATGTTGAAGTGGTGAGGGAGGGGTGAGGGGAGCTTCCCCTCGGCGGGAAAGAGTGTTTAGGGTCATTTGTGGTTGAGAAGCTAGGGTGGAATGTGTTTGCGGTTTTTGACGGCCATTATTTTCTTGGAAGAAGAAGGTCTGTTTTATGTAACAATGCATGGGGGGTGTATAGGTGACAGACCAGGACAGATGTGGTCCATTAGCCTTAATACTTTTTCAAAATCTGCAGAGGGGTGTGTACTCACCTAGTTGTGTTTGTGGGGGTTGAGCTCTGGCTCTTTGGTCCCGCCTCTCAACCGTCAATCAACAGGTATATATTGGTATGTGTGTGTGTTTGTGTGTACTCACTTAATTGTACTCACCTAATTGTGCTTGCGGGGGTTGAGCTTTGGCTCTTTGGTCCCGCCTCTCAACTGTCAACTGGTGTACAGATTCCTGAGCCTACTGGGCTCTATCATATCTACATTTGAAACTGTGTATGGAGTCAGCCTCCACCACATCACTTCCTAGTGCATTCCATTTATTAACTACTCTGAGACTGAAAAAATTCTTTCTAACGTCACTGTGGCTCATCTGGGTACTAAGTTTCCACCTGTGTCCCACCTGTGTGTGTGTGTGTGTGTGTGTGTGTGTGTGTGTGTGTGTGTGTGTGTGTGTGTATGTGTGTGTATTCACTTAGTTGTATTCACTTAGTTGTATTTTACGGGGGTTGAGCTTTGCTCTTTCGGCCCGCCTCTCAACTGTCAATCAACTGTTTACTAACTACACTAACTACTTTTTTTTTTTTTTTCCACACCACACACACACACACACACACCCAGGAAGCAGCCCGTGACAGCTGACTAACTCCCAGGTACCTATTTACTGCTAGGTAACAGGGGCATTCAGGGTGAAAGAAACTTTGCCCATTTGTTTCTGCCGGGTGCGGGAATCGAACCCGCGCCACAGAATTACAAGTCCTGCACGCTATCCACCAGGCTACCTGTGTGTGTGTGTGTGTGTGTGTGTGTGTCCTCACCTAGTTGTACTCACCTAGTTGTGTTTGCGGGGGTTGAGATCTGGCTCTTTGGTCCCGCCTCTCAACGTGTGTGTGTGTGTGTGTGTGTGTGTGTGTGTGTGTGTGTGTACTGTCCACCATTCAGTGGCTAACTGAAGAGTATTTCGAGTAGCTGGTGGGGTCATATCTTCCCCTCTCACCCCACTTCCCCTCAGCTCCCCCTTCATCAGGGGACAAGTCGCATCTATCATGGGTCTGGAGGACTGCTTTGAGAGTTTTTGACATAGCACACACCTCAGCCGGAATGTTTGCGATTCTCGCTAGTGAAAGAGAGAATATATGCGCCTTTTATAACATTCTTTGCTGAATATTTTAACTTTTTTCTCACACAAGCAACCATATTGACGGTGCGCAATGACGGCCATTACTTCCTCCTACACGGGCGGAAGTGCCGGGGGTTCCCTTACCCACTGTGGTTTCGTTAAGGAAAGGGAGATGTAGCTACTGTCAGCAGGCCCCACCTGTTCCACATACCATCCCACAATACGCTGAGGGGAATGACGGTAATGGGGTGTACCATCACTCTCTCTCTCTCTCTCCTGACACATGGGACATAGCAATGAGTGTGTTATTGTTCATTCTCAAAGATGAGCCATGACCTCAACATACAATTTCCAAATGTAGGCCTGGGGGTGAGAGCGGCTTCCCTTCTTACCGCGCGTCACCTAACTGAGGTTAAATGAGACATTACTGCCTTCCCATATCCACCCTCCTACCCCAACAACTTCAAGGGGGTGGGATAATAACTTCATCCCACACCCTCCCCTTCCAACCATCACTCTCTCTCTCCTGTCACACCGGACATAGCTTTGAGTGTGGTAATGTTCTTTCTCAAAGGTGAGCCATGAGTGCAACATACATATTCCAAAATGCAGTCCTGGGAGTTTGACACACATTGATTAACAAGGTATCTGATTATTTATACAGCTTCTCTCTCTCTCTCTCTCTACATTATATGTGGGTTACATAGTGTGTCAAGAACTACCTACTTGATGCTAAACAGCTCAATCACACAGGGGCGATTAGACATGTGGGTAGTAAAGGCTTGCAGAGACACAAAGGGGTCAAGGACTGAACCCCACAATTCATTTTAGCTAAGCAAGTTACAATCATGACGCGCTAGTTACAAAATTCAATATAAGTCTTCACATCGACATGGGAGACGTGATCACTACCTACAATTTTTGTTAACTGTGATCGCAACATCTGTCCAAATAAATATCATTGAAATGTATGCGTGTATACTCAATCTCCATCACCTCTTCATCCTACACCCATTATTGCTGTGCAGACCTTGTAACACACAATGGCATTATCATAGCAAGACAATGTCACAGAATGTTCAAAACTCTTATACTGAATGAATGAGTGAAACATCAATCCGTCGCGTTAGGGTCTAACCTTCATGGTGGTTTGAGGCGTAGTGAGATGGACGAGGTATTGGGATGGCCTTACCCGCACCCCATCCACCTCCACCAAATCTCAACCCCCCTCCCACCCCTCTTCCAAGCCCAAACCATCAAGCATCACTTCACCCTTCCCAGACCGGATGTTCTATGCAAAGGCTTTAGTAGTAGTAGTAGTATTTTTGTTCGTATGGAGAGTAGTAATCCAGTTCACAAACACACAGATGCTATCCATTCCACACATGCTCACACCTCTTATCATATATAAATATTACTGTGTGTCCGTTTTAGCCCCCTGCATCGTTCTTTGCCCAAATATCATTTTAAGAGTAACGAGCAACTTTCTGTCTTATGTCTGAATATTGAAATGTGAACCGTGTTTAGCCCTTACATTCCAAACACAATAAAAAATATTAGCACAAGCTTGTTTAGTTCTTGTATCATGTAACGTAATGCAGCGTTTATTCCACAACTGGTAGACATAACATAATGTAGCTTCATATTCTCTGTGGTAAAACAAACAAACAAACAAACATACATACACATCGCAGTCAGTCCTCGCTATACCTCAAATGCGCTGTTCATTCTCTCTCCCTTAGTTGAGCATGGTTCCCCACATACAAATTCCATGCAAAGTAAACATATATAAGACTAATGTGGAAAAACATAGTCTTGATACTATTATTCAATTGACTTGTTCATTATCCCGAGTTCAAGGCTGTCTCTAAGATCTACATTATCCAAATGTAAACAACAATCAATGAGAATAAGACCGGATGAGTCGATAGTGAAATAGCTCTGGGTTATGTCTGTTTTCAGTTCTTGTAACACAGTCAATGTAGCGTAATGTGTGAAAACAGACTTTCTGCTGCCCAAATAAATAACATTTGAAAATGTATGCGTGTCTAATCAATCTCCATCCCCCCTCTTCATCCATCACCAAATATTGCTGTGCAGACCTTGTAACACACATCAGCATTAGCGCTCATTTCTTGTAACACACAGTCAAAGCAGCGTAATGCGGGAAAATAATTTTTCTGCTGCCTAAATAAATATCATTTGAAAATGTATGCAAGTCTAGACAATATCCTATAGCCCTTACATTCTAAACACAAATAAAATATTAGCAAACGCTTGTATCGCATTATATCGTCATTACGTAACGTGGAAATCAACTTTCTGTCTGATGTCTGAATAACATTATTGAAATGTGAACCCCATTTAGCCAAGTACAATATCTCCATTACATCTCTTACCATATAAATATTACTGTCTGCCAGTTTTAGCCCTCTGTAACACAATGTAACATAACGTAACGTGGAAATCATCAACTTTCTGCAGTCCAAAATGTCATTTTGAAATGAAAAGTGTTACTTAGTCCATCTCCATTTTATATCTTACCATATAAATATTGGTGTCAATCAGTTTTAGTCTCTGTAACACATTGTAACGTAATGCAGAAATCAAATTTCTACAGACCAAAATAACATTTTTTAAATGAAAGTATGACTTAGTCCATCTCCATTACATCTGTTAGCATATAAATATTAGTGTCTACCAGTTTTAGCCCCTGTAACACATTGTAACATAATGTGGAAATCAACTTTCTGTCTGATGACCAAAAAACATTATTGAAAATGTAAACCATGTTTAGCCTTTACATCCAAACACAAATAAAATATTACCGCAGGCCTGTTTAGTTCTTGTAACACATTATATCGTTAAGTAATGTAATGTAACGTGGAAATCATCTTTCTGTCTGATGACCAAATATCATTTCTTGTAAATGTGAAGCTTTGTATATTTAATCTTAAACAAAGGTGGGTCACTAGTCCACAAACTAAGAGTGGTGACTTAGAAAGAATGACTTTGTGAAATATGCACAGAAGAGTTTGGGGAGACATGCTCACTACCTACAAATTCTAATATTTTTGTTAACTGTGTGATCACGACATATACTTCTTGGTCTCTTGTTCCGCCTGTCACTAGTCAATAAACACAATTTTGTATCATTTCTTGACTAAAATAGCACTCTGAAACATCTTTGCACTTGATTTTTTCATTGACACATGCACAGCCATCAAAGGGAATCTCACTACTGCATGGATGTCTTGTGTGTTAAATATACGGAGCTTACCTAGCTTATCATTTTCTTTTAGAAACTTATATGTGGTGATCATATCTCCCGAGTCCACACAAATAACTCACCAGAAAAGCAGTCAGTCACTCAAAAATTTTTATAGTTAAAAGTTTTTCATCTTAAAAACAGGGACTACTAGTCTTCATTTTTTTCTTCTATCAAATCAAATAGGCACGAGGACAACTACCTATTGTTTTTGTCCATCTGTCTGTCTATCGCGTGACTAGGTTAAGGATAGCAATATTCCACACCATACATGCTACGGGTTCTCACTAGTCAATAAACACAATTTTGTATCATTTCTCGACTAAATAGCACTCCGAAACATCTTTGCACATTTTAATTTTACATTGTCACATGCACAACCATCAAAGGGAATCTCACTACAGCATGGATGTCTTGTGTGTGTTAAATAAAAGGTCCTTACATAGCTTATCATTTTCTTTGAGAAACTTATATGTGGTGATCATATCTCCACACAAATAACCCACACCAACCCACATCCATATTGACAAAGAGAGAGAAGGCAAACATAGCTTGGTTATTGCATCTAGTTTTAAAACGGGGTAAGAATAAGAAGAGTTATGTTCCATAAAAAATACTTTACAGCATCCATTATTTATATGCAGTAAGAGGAAAACGGGATCTGCACATACAATTTCCAAGCATTACAACGCTATCGAGGTATACATAACATAACATCAAAGACAATAATGTAGTAGTATGCTATTAATCAGCTAGACAAAACTTAACATAACAGATAAGATTTCACAGAGTTTTAACCTTTGCAAGTTTTTCAATGTTTTCTCTTCACTTGTTGTAAGTGAGTCAGACAAAATGTGACATTTCATTATTAGCCAGGCAATACGCTATTAGCTAAATAGTCAAAACATATAACACACATTATTTCACATAAATTTGTTTCTAGCAAATATGGTTCCTTTAAAAAAATAGAGGCTCATGGTGTTGGGGGTGCTATATTAAGTTGGATTAGGGCATAGGTATTCCAAAGGAAACAGAGAGTTAGTATAAATGGAGGTCAGAGTGGGATAAAGTTGTTAGTGGAGTGCCTCAAGGCTCTGTCCTGGGACCTCTGTTGTTTAAAATATATATAAATGATTTAGATTCAGGTTTGAGTAGCAACATCTGCAAATTTGCAGATGATACAAAAATCGGAAGGGAAATTACCACAGAAGAAGACTCGCTATCAATTCAAGTTGATCTAAATAGGGTTGTGAAATGGTCGAAAGATTGACAGATGCAGTTTAATGCTGATAAATTTAAAGTTTTGATGCTAGGTAATGATGATAGAGTTACAAGATACGAGCTTGATGGTGTTGAGATTGCAAAGTCGGATTGCGAAAGGGATCTGGGAGTTATGATTAGTAAGAATTTAAAACAAAAGGATCAATGCCTGAATGTTCGTAATAAGGCAAATAGGACACTGGGATTTATTAATCGAAGCGTTAGTAACAAGAAACCTGGTGTAGTTCTTCAGCTATATCTTGCTCTGGTTAGGCCCCCATTTAGATTGTGCAGTTCAGTTTTGGTAACCATACAATAGAATGGATATAAATTCACTTGAACGTGTCCAGCGTAGGATGACTAAGTTAATTCCCCAAATTAGAAATCTTTCATATGAAGAAAGATTAACAAAGCTTAACTTGCATTCACTGGAAAGACGAGTTAGGCGTGACATGATAGAGGTTTACAAGTGGATGAATGGACATAACAAAGGGGATATTAATAGGGTATTAAAAGTATCAACACAAGACAGAACACGAAACAATGGGTATAAGTTGGATAAGTTTAGATTTAGGAAAGACTTGGGTAAATACTGGCTCAGTAACAGGGTTGTTGATTTGTGGAACCAATTACCGCGTAACGTGGTGGAGGCGGGGTCCCTCGATTGTTTCAAGCGTGGGTTGGACATGTTTATGAGTGGGATTGGGTGGTTATAGATAGGAGCTGCCTCGTATGGGCCAATAGGACATCTGCAGTTACCTTGTTCTTATGTTCTTATTGTTCACATTAGTGGAACCTCGCCAACTAAGTAATGATAATCGTTGGGGAGTGAGTCCAGAATATTACCAAAGAACTGCCAAATATATGAACTTTCGGTTGAGGAAAAGAGTACGATTGGATGCCTCTTACATACAATTTACAGCCAGACCATACAGGCAAAACCTGACATGAGATGGTGTACACCTATCAGGTGAGTCTAGGTCACATGTAGTTGATAAATTGGTCAACACAATCAACCATCATAAGAGGTTGTGGCTAACAAGCCAAAATTAACTATATATATTTCATAATTTTCACTTGTGTGTGCAAGTGCACATTTACATATTACAAAATCTAAAAACCCAAAAACACAGCACATTTATATTCACATTACTGCACCATTAATTAATTTTATGCCAGGCTTTATTAAGTTGGAATTTAAATCTGTGGTTGGGCTGAGTTTTGCACAAATGCAGACTAAATAACTTAATAATTTCTTTATTACAAATTATTTCAATAAGTCTTGAACTAGTCAGTAGTGTACAGTAGTGAAATATGTGACTACGACTTTGTGCACCATCTGGACAGGTGGCCCCATTAGAGCCAGCTGTCCAGATGGGTCAAAGGTATGTAGCCACATAGTGTTTTAGGGGGATTTTCCCGGAAGTTTGGTGCGTCCTGGACGCGTGTGAGTATCCGGTGTTTGGTTACATGGTCTGGAATGATGGGGGGGGGGTCATGTTGTGGGGGAGTAGGAGAGTATGTGGTGTATGTGGTAGAGTATGGAATATGAGGAGAAGATTAGAATATGTGGATAAGAGTAGATGAATATGTATGGGTGTTTGCCATAGAGTTAATCATGTGTGTAGTTAAATAGTTTGATTAATAGATGAGACTAAGTAATGCTATGTAGAGGGGGGTATAGGTGTGAGGGGTCCCAACATAGCCGGATATATTGATGGGGTGGGGGAGGGGTGAGGGAAGCTTCCCCTCGGCGGGAGAGGGTTTAGGGTCATTTGTGGTTGAGAAGCTAGGGTGGACTGTGTTTGCGGTTTTTGACGGCCATTATTTTCTTGGAAGAAGAAGGTCTGTTTTATGTAACAATGCATGGGGTGTGTATAGGTGACAGACCAGGACAGATGTGGTCCATTAGCCTTAAGGGGCATTAGATCCAAATATGCAATAAATGAAAACTGGTTCGATTTCAATCAAACTTTTTTGAGGGGTTGTGCATGAAAAGAGTTTCATCTGGCCCAAGTCTCAGCATCGTAGCATAAATAGGAAGGGAGAAAAAAATATTGAAGTAGGTGTCAAAATTATTCCAAAATGGTCAAAAACGAATATCAAACACAAGTGTCAACTGAAATCATATCTATGACTCTTTGCTATCACAATATCATACATTAAAAAACTTTTATAATTAGTTTTATTAGAAAAAAATTTAAGGTAATTTTTTTCTTTGCTTTTTTTTTCTTGCTTTTTTATTGGACGATTTGCATGAAATTATACACCTGACTGCACGTATTCCTATCTGTAAGGGTGCCAATTTTGGTGAAAATTGTTTAATGTCAACCTCAGCAACAGATTTTAGAAGTTAGACTTTATTATTTTCTTATGTATTTTCAACTAACATAAAACGTTTGAATAACTCACATTTTGTATTCAATTTACATGAAACTTACACCTTATATGTAAAGTCTATGTCTCTAAACTTTCAAGTGTTCGTTATTTCCTAAGTTCATTTATTGATTTTATAATAGCAATAAACATGACATATTTGCATAATTTTTTTTGGGGGGGGGAACTTTGACTATTTGTATTAGGAAAACTAGTAAATTAGTAGAGATTCTTTATTATATTCTAATGTGTCAGAAAAGTGTCACAGAATGAATATATCTGAAAGGTGTGTTGTTTTATTTAATTTTGAAAATGTAAAATTCTTTGAAAAACAATAAAAAAATATTTCTCCCTTTCTATTTAATCTGCAGTACTGAATCTTCCAACAATTGCAGCGCTTTTCATATACAACTAGTGAAAAAATATTGGTTGACATTGAACAACTTTTCCGAAACCATTCAAATGCCCCCTTAATACTTTTTCAAAGTCTGCAGAGGTGTTTGTGTGTGTGTGTGTGTGTGTACTGTCCACCATTCAGTGGCTAACTGAAGAGTATTTCGAGTAGCTGGTGGGGTCATATCTTCCCCTCCCACCCCACTTCCCCTCAGCTCCCCCCTCGTTAGGGGACAAGTCGCATCTATCATGGGTCTGGAGGACTCCTTTGAGAGTTTTTGACAGAACACACCTCAGCCGGAATGTTTGCGATTTTTCCTAGTGAAAGAGAGAATATTTGCACCTTTTATAACATTCTTTGCTGAATATTTTAACTTTTTTCTCACACAAGCAACCATATTGACGGTGCGCAATGACGGCCATTACTTCCTCCTACACGGGCGGAAGTGCCGGGGGTTCCCTTACCCACTGTGGTTTCGTTAAGGAAAGGGAGATGTAGCTACTGTCAGCAGGCCCCACCTGTTCCACATACTGTCCCCCAACACGCTGGGGGGAGTGACGGTAATGGGGTGTACCATCACACTCTCTCTCTCTCTCTCTCTCCTGACACACGGGACATAGCAATGAGTGTGTCATTGTTCATTCTCAAAGATGAGCCATGACCTCAACATACAATTTCCAAATGTAGGCCTGGGGGTGAGAGCGGCTTCCCTTCATGCCGCGCTTCACCTAACTGAGGTTAAATGAGACATTACTGCCTTCCCATATCCACCCTCCTACCCCAACAACTTCAAGGGGGTGGGATAATAGCTTCATCCCACCCCCTCCCCTTCCAACCATCACTCTCTCTCTCCTGTCACACCGGACATAGCTTTGAGTGTGGTAATATTCTTTCTCAAAGGTGAGCCATGAGTGCAACATACATATTCCAAAATGCAGTCCTGGGAGTTTGACACACATTGATTAACAAGGTATCTGATTATTTATACAGCTTCTCTCTCTCTCTCTCTCTACATTATATGTGGGTTACATAGTGTGTCAAGAACTACCTACTTGATGCTAAACAGCCCAATCACACAGGGGCGATTAGACATATGGGTAGTAAAGGCTTGCAGAGGCACAAAGGGGTCAAGGACTGAACCCCACAATTCATTTAAGTTAGCAAGTTACAATCATGATGCGCTAGTTACAAAATTCAATATAAGTCGTCACATCGACACGGGAGACGTGATCACTACCTACAATTTTTGTTAACTGTGATCGCAACATCTGCTGTCCAAATAAATATCACTGAAATGTATGCGTGTATACTCAATCTCCATCACCTCTTCATCCTACAACCATTATTGCTGTGCAGACCTTGTAACACACAACAGCATTATCATAGCAAGACAATGTCACAGAACGTTCAAGACTCTTATACTGAATGAATGAGTGAAACATCAATCCATCGCGTTAGGCTCTAACCTTCGTGGTGGTTTGAGGCGTAGTGAGATTGTGAGGTATTGGGATGGCCTTACCCGCACCCCATCCACCTCCACCAAACCCCAACCCCCCTCCCACCCCTCTTCCAAGCCCAAACCATCAAGCATCACTTCACCCTTCTCAGATCGGATGTTCTATGCAAAGCCTTTAGTAGTAGTAGTAGTAGTAGTAGTATTTTTGTTCGTATGTAGAGTAGTGATCCAGTTCACAAACACACAGATGCTATCCCATTCCACACATGCTCACACCTCTTATCATATATAAATATTACTGTGTGTCCGTTTTAGCCCCCTGCATCGTTCTTTGCCCAAATATCATTTTAAGAGTAACGAGCAACTTTCTGTTCGATGTCTGAATATTGAAATGTGAACCGTGTTTAGCCCTTACATTCCAAACACAATAAAAAATATTAGCACAAGCTTGTTTAGTTCTTGTATCATGTAACGTAATGCAGTGTTTATTCAACAACTGGTAGACATAACATAATGTAGTTTCATATTCACTGTGGTAAAACAAACAAACAAACATACATACACATCGCGGTCAGTCCTCGCTATACCTCAAATGCGCTGTTCATTCTCTCTCCCTTAGGTGAGCAAAGTTCCCCACATACAAATTCCAAGCAAAGTAAACATATATAAGACTAATGTGGAAAAACATAGTCTTGATACTATTATTAAACTGACTTGTTCATTATCCCGAGTTCAAGGCTGTCTCTAAGACCTACATTATCCAAATGTAAACAACAATCGATGAGAATAAGACCGGATGAGTCGATAGTGAAATAGTTCTTGGTTATGTCTGTTTTCAGTTCTTGTAACACAGTCAATGTAGCGTAATGTGGGAAAACAGACTTTCTGCTGCCCAAATAAATAGCATTTGAAAATGTATGCGTGTCTACTCAATCTCCATCCCCTCTCTTCATCCATCACCAAATATTGCTGTGCAGACCTTGTAACACACATCAGCATTAGCGCTCATTTCTTGTAACACACAGTCAAAGCAGTGTAATGCGGGAAAATAAACTGTCTGCTGCCTAAATAAAAAGCATTTGAAAATGTATACAAGTCTAGACAATCTCCTATAGCCCTTACATTCTAAACACAAATAAAATATCAGCACACGCTTGTATCGCATTATATCATCATTACGTAACGTGGAAATCAATTTTCTGTCTGATGTGCGAATAACATTGTTGAAATGTGAACCACATTTAGCCAAACACATTATCTCCATTATATCTCTTACCATATAAATATTACTGTCTGCCAGTTTCAGCCCTCTGTAACACAATGTAACGTAACGTAACGCGGAAATCATCAACTTTCTGCAGTCCAAAATGTCATTTTGAAATGAAAAGTGCGACATAGTCCATCTCCATTTTATCTCTTACCATATAAATATTGGTGTTTTAGCCTCTGTAACACATTGTAACATAATGCAGAAATCAAATTTCTTCAGACCAAAATAACATTTTGAAATGAAGGTGAGACTTAGCCCATCTCCATTACATCTCTTAGCATATAAATATTAGTGTCTACCAGTTTTAGCCCCTGTAACACATTGTAACGTAACGCGGAAATCAACTTTCTGTCTGATGACCAAATAACATTATTGAAAACGTAAACCATGTTTAGCCTTTACATCCAAACACAAATAAAATATTACCGCAGGCCTGTTTAGTTCTAGTAACACATTATATTGTTACGTAACGTAACGTAACGTGGAAATCATCTTTCTGTCTGATGACCAAATATAATTTCTTGTAAATGTGAAGCTTTGTAGATTTAATTTTAAACAAAGGTGGGTCACTAGTCCACAAACTAAGAGTGGTGACTTAGGAAGAATGACTTTGTGAAATATGCACAGAAGAGTTTGGGGAGACGTGATCACTACTTACAAATTCTAATATTTTTTGTTAACTGTGTGATCACGACATATACCTCTTGGTCTCTTGTTCTGCCTGTCACTAGTCAATAAACACAATTTTGTATCATTTCTTGACTAAAATAGCACTTTGAAACATCTTTGCACTTGATTTTTTCATTGACACGTGCACAGCCATCAAAGGGAATCTCACTACTGCATAGATGTCTTGTGTGTTAAATATACGGACCTTACCTAGCTTATCATTTTCTTTGAGAAACTTATATATGGTGATTATATCTCCCAAGTCCACACAAATAACTCACCAGAAAAGCAGTCAGTCAGTCACTCAGTCAAAAAATTTTATAGTTAAAAGTTTTTCATCTTAAAAACAGGGACTACTAGTCTTCATTTTTTGCTTCTATCAAATCAAATAGGCGCAAGGACCACTACCCACTGTTTTTGTCCATCTGTCTGTCTATCACGTGACTAGGTTAAGGACCGCAATATCCCACACCATACATGCTACGGGTTGTCACTAGCCAATAAACACAATTTTGTATCATTTCTCGACTAAATAGCACTCCGAAACATCTTTGCACCTTTTAATTTTACATTGTCACGTGCACAACCATCAGAGGGAATCTCACTACTGCATGGATGTCTTGTGTGTGTTAAATAAAAGGTCCTTACATAGCTTATCATTTTCTTTGAGAAACTTATATGTGGTGATCATATCTCCACACAAATAACCCACACCAACCCTCATCCATATTGAGAAAGAGAGAGAAGGCAAACATAGCTTGGTTATTGCATCTAGTTTTAAAAACGGGTAAAAATAAGAAGAGTCATGTTCCATAAAAAATACTTTATAGCATCCATTATTTATGTGCAGTAAGCGGGAAACAGGATCCGCACATACAATTTCCAAGCATTACAACGCTATCGAGGTAAACATAACATAACATAAAAGACAATAATGTAGTAGTATGCTATTAATCAGCTAGTCAAAACTTAACATAACAGATAAGATTTCACAGAGTTTTAACCTTTGCAAGTTTTTCAATGTTTTCTCTTCACTTGTGCTAAGTGAGTCAGACAAAATGTGACATTTCATTATTAGCCAGGCGTTGCCCTAGGGGCCTTGCTACACCGTCGCTGATAGGATGAGAGGGGTAGGCAGCTGTATGCCTTCCTCTCATTGGTTATTTCGAGGGGGACGCGGGAATCGCCGGTGTAGGCGTCATTCTGGACATAGCCACCACCCTGTCAAGACGCTCCCTGTACTCAATTCGGCCAAATTGAGTATAGTACGTCGTGGTAGCTTAACTACTCAGCTGCTTCACTTCCTGCTTCATCTACGACAGCGATCGTCACAGAACCCGGCCGAAGTCGTCGCTTGGAGGGGAAAAAAACATTGTGTACAGTGGGTAGAGAAGATCTTGTGATCGATCTGGGATCGTGGGGTAATGTGCATACGAGCAGTACAGACTCGTAGATCCCATACCAGTGATGATTAGACTTGCTAGTGATCTGTAGCAGTCGATGGTACTGGGGAAATAAGTGTTAGTGCTTTAAGGCAGATTTCCCATGTTTGTGTAAGAAGTTATCGTTGTGCGCGTCACCTGGGTACGAACGCTTCACTTCAGCGGTGGGTCGAGGGTGCGAAACAAGCCATGTTGTGAGGGGGAGGGTTCGTGTGCGCGCCAATTGTACGAAAGATACCACTGAGGTACAACCAGCCCGCCTACCACCACTGCGAGCCAGCCACCCATAGCGGGGTGCCTGATGTATGGGAATGGTGTGTGTAAGCCGGCAGTATGAATCAGTAAGTACCTGTGTGTGTAGTTCTGGTGATTAGTAGTCTCTAAAGCTTGAATTCGAGGTCAAGTGTTCCGTCACATTGTCACGCAGCACCTGTGAGGTGAAGTGAAGTGTGGACAAGGAGATAATCACCCTTATTGTCATCTTGTCAGTCCAGAGGGACTTACGTCTTGTGAACACAGACGTAACAGAGTATACATAGATTAGCCAAGGACTGAGAGGATGTCCATGTAATAATTATATTGTTCCATTGTGGTAATTAAATCATTCTTGATCGTCCGTGGGACGGAGTGATATCATTTCCATGTGTAAGTCTTGCAGGTGTGGAATTTCAACACTGAGCGCTAAGGTATGTGTAACGTCAGTGATTCCTGTCAATGATTATTGTGGAGTGTACCACAGTGTGGTTTTAATTTCTTGTATTGTTCCCAGGGCCGTGACAAGTGTGATTTATATATATATATTGTGGTTGCAGTATTAACGTAATTTTGGTGGAATTTGGTGAGTGACGAGGCTGTCCGGAGTGGCAGCCATCGCTCTGTCGAGTAACGTAACTCTCGAGAGTGTTTATCGGCATGCGTGATCGATAAATCACTCACGTTTAGTTTCAATTAATTCACGAAAACTTGGCTTATTAGGCAAATTGGGCCTTGCATAGTAGGCTGAGAAGTGCGTTCTGGCTACTAGGTACGACATATATATATATATATATATATATATATATATATATATAATATATATATATATATATATATATATATATATATATATATATATTGTCGTACCTAGTAGCCAGAACGCACTTCTTGCCCTACTATGCAAGGCCCGATTTGCCTAATAAGCCAAGTTTTCATGACTTAATTGTTTTTCGACTACCTAACCTACTAACCTAACCTAACCTTACTTTCTCGACTACCTAACCTAACCTAACCTAACCTATAAAGATAGGTTAGGTTAGGTTAGGTAGGGTTGGTTAGGTTCGGTCATATATCTACGTAATTTTAACTCCAATAAAAAAAAATTGACCTCATACAAAATTGAAATGGGTAGCTTTATCTTTTCATAAGAAAAAAATTAGCGAAAATATATTATTCATGAAATCTTGGCTTATTAGGCAAATCGGGCCTTGCATAGTAGGCCGAGTACGACGTTCTGGCTACTAGGTACAACATATATGCAATTGACGATCACTATAACACTGATCATTTGTATGCGGAAAACCACAAAGAAATGGAGAAGAGAGATGAACGTTTCGACTTTCGCGAGTCGAAACGTTCATCTCTCTTCTCCATTTCTTTGTGGTTTTTCCGAATATAATATATATACAGAAGGGAGTACCACCTCTGGCTGGAATAAGGGGGACCCATAGCCTCGGAGGAAACCACACATAACGCTTTAGAGGGAATGTTTAGATCCCCTCCAATACAGTTTCTGTGTGCTTTGTATATATATATATATATATATATTATATATATATATATATATATATATATATATATATATATATATATATATATATATATATATATATATATATATATATATATATATATATTGTGACGGTAACGTGTTGGAAATGGTGTTCTGCAGTCTTCCAATGGCAGATGTCAATGCTGGGCACAATATATGTAGTTATAAAAAAAGGAAAAAAAAAGAATGACTGCTTGTCTGATAATCTGTGGTAAGGTAAGGTAAGACACACTAAACACAAAGATAAACAATTAAATTTAATTATTCTAGAAAACAAAGTAAAATAAAGACAATTCCTTGGCTGATCAAAGTGCAAGTCAACAAGTGAAAGTAACATAAAAAAGAATGAATTTAAGTGAACACTGGGACATGGAGGACATACAATAATGAATAATAAAGAAATGGTGCTGGGAATATATGCGCTAGCTATAAGCCTCTATTTGATCACACAAGGTGAGTCAACTAGGTGTTCATAGTGTGAGAGCACGAGATATTCTGACTGTAGTGCTGCCAGTCGACCCGACGTTGCCTTGGCTAGCAACGTGGTTGGTGAAGGACTGAAGTGGCGTGTTCTCGAACGGCCAATGAGAATGCAGGACGGCCGGCAAGTCGGTAGTTCCAGACTGGGAGTAGCAGTTGGCGGGTCGGCGCGGCGACCAGGTGTGCAGGATTGGGGGATGGGGGAGTTTGCAGGTGCGTGGCTGGTCTTGGATATACGTTTAAGTTACTATAAAACATATCTTGAATATATTGTGGAACGTGATGATAATAGGAAAGAGCAGGCTCAATCTCTGGGAAGAGATTATCGTCACAACTCTCCCCGAAGCCTGCGGTTCTGGTGGAGTCACGATCTCGGGAGGTAGAGTGATAGGTGGAGTAGGCTCTACCTCAATGAAGCTGGAGAGGGCGTCTGATATGATGTAGTCAGACTCCTGGGTGTAGCAATCTCCAGGCTGAAATGATGCAGCTGGCAAGCCCATTGTGGAAGTAGTCGATGGTTGAGTTGGGCTGGCTGTAGGAAGTGAAGATGGTTGTGGTCCATGTAGATGGTGGTGGACCGAGTACTTTGCAGGTATGGAGCAAAGTGTTGCCTGTTCAGGACGTTGAGTAGCTCCTTGTTGAACGTGTTGTCGTTATGGTAGTTTGTGGGTAGAGTCTCTTCGCCTTGTTGTACCAGGTCACCCCGTTGTCGGTACACTGGCGTCGATATGGAGGATGGAGACTTGGTGATATCTGGCGAGGCGAGAGTAGTATTAGAATATGATAAAGGAGCACAATTACTGTCCTGAAAGTGATTATGGAGGTCAGTAAGGATTTCCGAATTAGAAAGCGCTGTCTCAGTGTCAGTGCTTTCGGAAGGAGAAGCAGGGAAGGTCTCACTGTGGCTGTATGGACCTGAAAAGGTTGTGAAGTTGGTTAGCACAGTGGGAGGAACACCATGGTAGAGTTTCAGCAGATTGATGTGGCACAGCTGGTTCTTCCGCCGCCTATCAGGGGTCTCGATAACGTAGTTGAAGTTATTCCAGCACTCCTTAACACGGTAGGGTCCTGAAAACCTTTTTTGCAAAGGAGAACCTGGGATAGGGAAATAGGCAAGGCCTAAGTCTCCGGTTTAAACTTCCTTACTTGGCAGTGCTGGTCGTAACGAGTCTTCATCCTCTCTTGGGCTTTCTGTAGGTTGTTGCTGGCGAAGGAATGGACCCTCTCTAGAATGTGTCGGAGGTTTTGAAGAAACTGGGGCACATTCTGATGCTCACTGAGGGTGGCATCACGTAGAGAGTCCTTGAAAGCCTTGAGGGGTGTACGGCACTTACGTCCGTAGAGCATCTCATAAGGAGATACTCCTAGTGACTCGTTGGGAAGACTTCTGAAAATACACATAATGAGATCAAGTTGCCTATCCCAATCCTTAGAGGTCTCATTGCAAAACTTTTTTAAGAGTGCCTTGATAGTCTGATGACTACGCTCGAGAGAACCCTGTGAAGCAGGATGATAGGGGCTGGACAGTACCTGTTTGATGTTGAACTCCTCCAGAGTCCGTTTGAAGAGATCACTGGTGAAGTTGGTGCCACAGTCGCTCTGAATCTCCCTCGGAAATCCATACTGGGTGAAGATTTTCAGTAAGTTCTTCACCACTGTAGCAGCCGTAATGTTTTTCACTGGAACTGCTATGGGGAATCTGGTGGTAGGACACAGGATGGTTAAGATATAGGCGTTGCCGGCACTGGTCCGAGGCAAAGGACCAACACAGTCAATGATAAGTCTGTGGAACGGTTCCTCAGGCACCTGGATGGGTGTCAGTGGTGCTCTGGGGATGGAAACGTTTGGTTTACTGCTATCTGACACACGTGGCACAGTTTGACATGATTCTTGACATCGTTAACCATACCTGGCCAGTAGTAGTCTTGTCGAATCCCATGGTAAGTCTTGTTGAACCCGTAGTGTGACAGTGCTCCATGGGCCAGGTGTAGAATCGTGGGCCGCAGGCTGGTAGGAATCACTAGTTCAACGTCTGCCCAATCGTCCTCCTCCTTCAGTTTACTGGGTCTGTATCTGCGATAGAGTAATTCGTTTTCTAAGAAGAACCCAGGAATACTGTCGGATTGAGTCTCAGCCTGAAAGAATAAAGGTGTCAAGGTAAGATCTTCCCTCTGTAACTTACGGAACTCCAAGACGGTGAGATTAGGGGGTAGTTTCGAAGGGTCTTGAGGGACAGCGGCAGTAGTAGAGTCAGCTGGCTGCGGTCGTGCTGCTTGAGCACGGGTGGTCACCATAACAGGAGGAGAAACTTCATCACTCTCCTGAACCTTTGCTGGAACATGCTCAAAAATCGGATTATCCAACACAGAGTTACCCACCTGGGGTTTGTCGTTGACGATCAGGTTGGTCGGTTGTTGGTCTTCTGCCAAGTCGTTGCCTAGGAGAAGTTGCACTCCAGGCATGGGAAAAGGCTTTTCCCTGACGGCGACTTGGACTTCACCGGTCACGAAGGGACAATCCAGGTGGACTCTGGCGAGAGGATAAGGAGTAGTAGCAGTAAGGTCAGTGATGAAGACAGTCTCTCCTGTGTAGGCGACGTTGGGCACAGCTGATTTCAAGACGATCGATTGAAGGGCCGCTGTGTCCCTCAAGATCTTTAGTCCAAAACGTCCCTCAGAATCTGAACCGTTGGTAGTGATAGTTCCAGGATACATATGCTTGCTAAAGAGAGAAAGATCATTAACATGAACACCAATATTCATTACAGGCTTACCGGACTTAGGAGGAGTCTGTTTGGGTTTGGTGGAATCTGTAGTACTTTTGTATTGAAACTTACCACATTTTTCTATGGTATGTCCATAGAGTTTACAATACTTACAGTACAGTTGAGAGGTACCTTGATCGGGGCTCACTTTCTCGTAACTGTACCAAGACTTCTTACTGGTAGGTGGGTCTGGTGTCAGCCGGTGGATGAGGCTGTAAGTGTCAGCAGACTTCGCGCATTTCACCAAATCTGTCTCCTCCTTATCTGCTAAGTATAGGCGGACAGGAGGTGGTACACGCCTCAAGAATTCTTAAACCAGTATGAGGTTGACGAGTTCTGGAAAAGTAGAGACATGTGCTGCCTCCAGCCATTTCATAAAGTATCTCCGTTTTGTGTTAGCAAATTCTAAGAAGGTGGTGGTACTTGCCTTGATGTAGTCACGGAACTTTCGTCGGTAGCTTTCGGTGGAGAGGAGGAAGGCGTCCAACACAGCTTGCTTCAGTGTTGGGTAGTCATTCTCAGACGCCAAAGTGCTGAGTGTGACTGCTGCTCTACCTGTAAGGTGTACTCTGAGAAGGGTAGCCCATTGGTCGTCAGGCCAACTAAGTTGATTAGCAAGGATCTCAAAAGTTGTGAAGAAAACATCAACCTCCGTTTCTATGAACGGGGGCATTAACTTACTTGCATGGGAGATATTGAAACTTGGAGGAAGACTAGCTGCAGCTTGCTTGAGTTGAGCTTGGTCTGTAGTGTTCATCGTGAGTTCTCGGTCACGACATTCTAGAGCTGTTTCTGCCTGCCGTTTGTCGTGCTCGCGTTGTAGCTCCAGCTGTTGTCGTCTTGCTTCAAGTTGTACTCTTTCACGCTCTTTGAATAGGCCAACTCACGTTCACTTTCTTCTTTCCGGATGGCAGCTGCTTCCTTGGCAAGGGCTGCCTCACGCTCTTGCTCTTCCTTTCTGATGGCGGCTGCTTCCTTTTGTTGCTCCCGCTCGATCTTAGCAAATTCGATTTTGAGCTTCATTGCTGTCAAGTCATGCTTATCTGAAATATTGTATTGTTCGTGAGTATCAGAGTCTATAATCTCTTCTTCCAGAAAGTGATCCAAGAGCATATTATGGATTACATATTTGTTGGCTCCATGGGGAACTTCTATGCGATACTCTATGTGCAAGAGTCATCAAGTCGACCCACTTAGCATGACGTAAGTTCTCTATTTCCTCTGATGGATCTGTACGGAAAGCTTGAATACGAAACATGGTGAAATTAGCAAATAAAGGACACGAATATACTGTGAGAATATGGTGAATGTCAAATACAGGAAACGTGGCAACTGATACCTATCCTGTGGAATTGTTAACAATTTAAAGTTAATTCAAGATGGTAAATGGTTAAGGTCGCAGGAAATCTTGTACCCGGTACTCAGTCTGGGAGGATAAGGGCAAGAAAATCCTACTAATTAGTTGAACCTGAGTTTCGAAAAACAAGTAAAACACTAAATGGTTCCAAAGTAATTAGGTAGTACAAAAATGTAGTCATACCTTGCCGAGTCACTATAGAACATAAGCAAGTTACCCACTGAAATTAAATATGGTGCTTACAGAATTAGCAAACTTTGTGCTCAAAGAAAGAACGCTAATTCCCTACCTTAGGTAAGTACCATCAAATCTGACCGACGAGTAGGGGTGCGAGTGTCAACTGGTGACGAGAACTATTGGCGAGGTCCCAACTCATCAAATAAGTCCGTGCGAGAGGATCTATAGCCCTCTTTATCCTTTTAGTCGGATTGCAGAAATTAGGTGCTATTGACCCGGAGACAGACCACAGTACCAGGGTACCTATATGATAATCTGTCGAAAATATGAGAAATATCGAGGGACAAAAGATGTTAAACACGGGTAATAACACGGAGGGGGAGACGACCAATTAAGAGTATGACTGAGGCCTACAGTCACCACGTAATCCAAAGTTGTCTCACACTCACCATATGCTACTCCCGTAATGCACAATAGACACAGCACCATATGAATAATAAAAGTGATTAGTATAAAATATTGAAAGCAAGGGAATAAAAGCCAAGTACGCTTACCACAATTACCAATACCTGAGTGCAGCTCCTAGGACAGGCCCCCAAATATATGTGACGGTAACGTGTTGGAAATGGTGTTCTGCAGTCTTCCAATGGCAGATGTCAATGCTGGGCCACATATATGCAAGTTATAAAAAAAAAGGAAAAAAAAGAATGACTGCTTGTCTGATAATCTGTGGTAAGGTAAGGTAAGACACACTAAACACAAAAGATAAACAATTAAAATTAATTATTCTAGAAAACAAAGTAAAATAAAGACAATTCCTTGGCTGATCAAAGTGCAAGTCAACAAGTGAAAATAACATAAAAAGAATGAATTTAAGTGAACAATGGGACATGGAGGACATACAATAATGAATAATAAAGAAATGGTGCTGGGAATATATGCGCTAGCTATAAGCCTCTATTTGATCACACAAGGTGAGTCAACTAGGTGTTCATAGCGTGAGAGCACGAGATATTCTGACTGTAGTGCTGCCAGTCGACCCCAACATTGCCTTGGCTAGCAACGTGGTTGGAGAAGGACTGAAGTGGCGTGTTCTCGAATGGCCAATGAGAATGCAGGACGGCCGGCAAGTCGGTAGTTTCAGACTGGGAGTGTAGCAGTTGGCGGGTCGGCGCGGCGACCAGGTGTGCAGGAATGGGGGGAGGGGGAGTATGCAGGTGCTTGGCTGGTCTTGATATATGTTTAAGCTACTGTAAAACGTATCTTGAATATATTGTGGAATGTGATGATAAGAAAGAGCAGGCTCAATCTCTGGGAAGAGATTATCGTCACAACATATAAAATACATAAATCTACGAGAACCTGATGATGCAAACATTGCATTACAATAATAATTGAACCTGTTACGGCCCTACTGGGACGTGACCGGGTTCTTTTCTGATGGTAATAGTTGTTTGGGTATCAGGCCCAAAGTCAGTAGAGGCTTTCAAGGGGCGAGTTCCGTAACGCATGTTAAAACAACGGGGTAGGTGCAGTGAAGACAAGTATTCTAATTTATATGTATATTCCTTTATATATATTCCTATATATATATATATTCCCACCACCTTATGTAAAAAGTCACACACGGGAATTATTACTACACAATTATACACAACTTCGTCATCCTCCGAAGACACTGGACACTCTGCGACGCTCACTCTGGGTAGCCTTTCCTGGTCTCCTCTTCTGTGTCCCAGAACACACGATGAATCCACCCTGGCCACAGGCCAGCCAAATCACAATCCCACTGGGTGCCTCGTCGTGATGGCCTACAACCACAGTCCAGCCCGTAGCTCTCAGGTACTAGTCAGCTTCGCTGTCTGGCCACTCCACGACTAATACTAGGGTTGCGAGCCCTATGCAGGAGCCTCGTGTGACTCGCTGGTCAGCCTTCTCTGTCGGCACCTCAGTGGGTGGTCTCTTCCACCAGCCAGCCCCGGATACAGCGAATCCCGTTACTGCCACTCCTCAAGCAGGCAATCACATACTCAGCAGAGTTCGTCCGGGGGTGGCTCACAGCTTCTACAAAGCAGACTGGTGAAGAGACCTTGGCTGCCTTGGGTAGACTGATTCAACGTACCTCCCAACAGTCCTAGGTTGACACTGAAAGTAGACACATCATCAGTACTGGGAACACTACATGGGCCACTAGGAAACTTCACTTACTAGCTTAGACACAAACGTCCACCTCTTCGCTCCATAGGTGGCGTTCACTCTCTAAGCACCACCTCACCAGAGGTCAGCAGCGGCTACTTCACGAGCCGACTACGACAGGCATCCAGCACTTATTGCCGGTATCTCCTGTCATCACTAGATGGCATTGTCCATGGAGCTGGGTTTTCGGGAGCGGACTCACAGATGGCGTGAATTTCATGGCTTCGTGCTCGGACGAGGAATTAGGGTTTGTAACACCTCCCCACCAAAAGAATTTGGTTTGTGTTTCAAAAAAAAGGAAACAAACCAAATTAGTACGTTGGTACAACTCCAAACGGACTCGCATAAACGATGGACGGGTGTGGCGAGGATGTCTCGTCTGCAAAACTGACCTAATGGGAGATTCTGGCACAAGGAAAACTTGAAGACCGTAGGCAATGACCTGCCTAATGTGACTTCCCACAACCTCACTGAGATGGTAATCAGGGGCATAATTATCTCAAGTGTCTTTAGTAAGATTCGGCAGTTGCGCAATCTGGGGGTGCCTCGACACCTCCCTGTGTCGTGGCACCACTGGTGGATGGTCGCAGATGGCATTACTTATACCGGTCCGGTAGTCCTTCAGGGAGACGGGAACCTTGAATACAGGGGACTGATAATTTGGAGTAACAGCGATAGTTGTTAAGTCGGTACTTACAGCATAACCGTCTACTAGGCCCACACCTAGTCCCAACAGGGCTGTTTGTACATTGAAGATGGCGTTCACTCTGCCACCGTCAGGTCGACCAACATTTCGTATAACGCTGAATCCAGGCTCGGCAATCACGCGGGGGGTGTCAACCTGTCGGAAACAGTCACTCATAATATCATTTCTCCCACTCCTTGTATCCACCATCATCTTCCAGGTCCCTTCTTCGACTACAACACTCACAGTGCAAGTCTCTAATCCCTGGGGTCTCTTCACGATGTTCATAGGAGCCATCATCTGTCGGGTCGTCCACTGGTCCTTACTTAGAACACACATAAGAATTAAACAAAATACCGCCAAGAAACATTTAGAATAAGCTTCATGAGCCTATCACGTCCATAGCTGGCGATCTACATTAGCCTGGCTTGGATCAAAGAGTGCACTAGAACCTGCGCACCTACCTCACATACCTCTGACGTCTGGGAAATCGCTGGCCGGTTCAGTAAACATTGTACCTTGCCATACCGCAAGTACTCATCTGCCGTCACTCCAGACTCTTGGGTATCCGTGGGAGATTGTACACGAGGCCTCTCCTCTTGCTCAGTTGCTTCTCTCACCATAACCTCATGTTTCTTGTCGGGAGAAGAATCAGGAGAATCTGTCGGAATGCTGTCTATCTGTTGATGAGAGGGAGAAATAAACATGTTATATAACCTCACGTCCGACAGTTCCTGGTTATTACCGTCTATTGTTTTCACCTCAGACCTTATTGCTGCTCCGGCTGGCTCGTCCACAATCTTGAGATTATCGTAGTCCCAGCCTGTCACTAAGTCGTTGGCTAGTATTACGTCAATCCCAGCTATAGGCAGGGTATCAACTACTGCCAACGCACATGTGCCGCTGAAGTAAGGCGAGTCTAGATGTACCGGCACTAAGGGGGCAACGTACCGTGTCATAGGAAACCCAACCAGGACAACCTTTTGTCTCCCGTCTACACTCACTCCCTCGGGTAACGAGTCTCTCACGATCAGGGACTGGGCTGCTCCACTATATCTGAGCACTACAACTGATCTACCAGTATGATCACTCGTTACATACCCGCCTGAAGTGTGAGGGGCAAACAATCCTGGTCCTTCCTGACTAGTCATCAGAGACTGGGTTCCCACTGGTGGCGTCACACAACCCATCAGCATCACTTCCCTACGTGGACCGCTACCTCTTCGGCCTCGGCACATAGCAGCAATGTGTCCTTTCTGCCCACAAGTCCAACACACTACATTCCTCCTTGGACTACGGTGTTTCGGACTGCTAGGACTAGTCCTTCGGGGACTACCTGGGGGCGTCTTCATAGCACTTTGTGGGACAGGTCTCTCTTCTTCTGGACGAGATTTGCCAAACAGACGTGGGTGACTCTTCGGGACATACCTAGTAGAGGATCGATGCGTTAAGATGTACTCCTCAGCCATAGTGGCTGCCGCACTCAAGGTCTCTACCTGTTGCTCCTCTAGGTACGTCTTCAGGTCCCCTGATAGGCAGTCTTTGAAGTCCTCTAGCAGTACGAGCTGCTCGAGGTCTTCTTTTGTCTTCACCTTTCGAGAAGCACACCACTCTTGAAAAAACCGTTCCTAGATGGTCGCAAACTCGGTGAACGTGTACTCCGAGGTCTTCTTTAGGTTCCTGAACTTCTGCCTATAAGCCTCAGGCACCAACTGGTAAGCCATGAGCACTACCTTCTTCACCATGTCGTAATCACTGGAGTCATCAAGGGACAACATGGAGTAGGCAATTTGGGCCTTCCCAGTCAAGACGGACTGTATCATGATGGCCCAATTTTCCTTTGGCCAATCCAAAGAGGCAGCAACCTTCTCGAAGGCTGCGAAGAACTTCGAAACTTCCTTTTCGTTGAATTTTGGGACCATCTTTATATGCCTTACTGGGTCGAAACTACTTGTTTCCGTTGTTTTCCTCTGACCACCTAATCGCATACTTCTAACTCGTGTTTTCTTTCCTTCTCCTCTCGTTCTCGTGGTTCTTTTCTTTTTCTCGCTTTTCTCTTTCTCGTCGTTCTTCTCTTTCCTTCTCTTCTCGTTCTCTCTGTCTTCGTTCTTCTCTTTCTCGCTCTTCTTTCCTTTCTTGTAATTCCAAACGTCTTATTTCCATTTCCTTCTCTTTAATTTCCCGTTCTATTTCTAATTTCTTCCACTATCTCACGATTTATTTCTAAGGCACGCATTTTGAGAGTTAGAAAACTTATATTCAGTTCACCTAAATCAATGTCAATACCTTTATCTTCCTTTTCAGTGGCAACTACCACCTCACTTTCCTTTGTACTCTGTGCCTCGCTTTCCTGTTTCTCCCCGGCCTTCAAATGCTTGTGAACCTTGGACAAGATCTCAACACGGGTATCACTTTCACGTATTTTGATCTCCAGATAGGCACTCACTAGTACAAGTTCTTGCTTTCCCAGATATTTCAATCTGGCAAGACAGTCCTCCTTGTTCAGAAAGTCCTGAACATCGTCCAGATCTTCAATGGTCACTTTCTCCGCCATTGTCCCTTAAGTGGAGCACGAACACTTTAGCACACCGCTTCACTTGAGCACTTAACACCGAGCACCGCACTCACCAATTCTGCACGTGATCACACTGCACAAGGACGTATAACGTCCTAATAATTATAAACGGGGGGGAATTATTTACAGGGAATTGCACTACATCACCACCCCTGTCAAACATACTTAACAAGGGGTCGGATCCCGCTGGGGATGCCAATTTATGTTACGGCCCTACTGGGACGCAACGGGTTTTTTTTCTGATGGTAATAGTTGTTTGGGTATCCGGCCCCAAGTTAGTAGAGGCTTTCAAGGGGAGTTCCGTAATGCAAGTTAAAACAACAGGGGAGGTACAGTGAAGACAAGTATTCTAATTTATATGTATATTACTTTATATATATATATATATATATATATATATATATATATATATATATATATATATATATATATATATATATATATATATATATATACACATATATATATATATTCCCACCACCATATGTAAAAAGTCATACACGGGAATTATTACTACACAATTATATTCAACTTCGTCTTCCTCCGAAGACACTGGACACTCGGCGACGCTCACTCTGGGTAGCCTTTCCTGGTCTCCTCTTCTGTGTCCCAGAACACACGATGAATCCACCCTGGCCACAGGCCAGCCAAATCACAATCCCACTGGGTGGCTCGTCGTGATGGCCTACAACCACAGTCCAGCCCGTAGCTGGCAGGTACTAGTCAGCTTTGCTGTCTGGCCACTCCACGACTAATACTAGGGTTGCGAGCCCTAGACAGGAGCCTCGTGTGACTCGCTGGTCACCCTCCTCTGTCGGCACCTCAGTGGGTGGTCTCTTCCACCAGCCAGCCCCCGGATACAGCGAATCCCGTTACTGCCATTTCTCAGGCAGGCAATCACATACTCAGCAGAGTTCGTCCGGGGGTGGCTCTCAGCTTCTACAAAGCAGACTGGTGAAGAGACCTTGGCTGCCTTGGGTAGACTGATTCAACGTACCTCCCAACCGTCCTAGGTTGACACTGAAAGTAGACACGTCATCAGTACTCGGAACACTACATGGGGCCACTAGGAAACTTCACTTACTAGCTTAGACACAAACGTCCACCTCTTCGCTCCATAGATGGCATTCACTGTCTAAGCACCACCTCACCAGAGGTCAGCAGCGGCTACTTCACGAGCCGACTAGGACAGGCATCCAGCACTTATTGCCGGTATCTCCTGTCATCACTAGATGGCGTTGTCCATGGTGCGGGGTTTTCGGGAGCGGACTCATAGATAGCGTGGACTTCATGGCTTCGTGCTCGGGCGAGGAATTTGGGTTCGTAACAACCTAGTATTGGAAATAACTATACATTCTAGGCAGAATGGAAATGATGACTTTATTAGTAAACTGTGATGAAATACGCAGGGTATTTCTCAGTAATATGAGGATGAGTGCAGAGATCTTCCGAAAGTTTTGAAACTGGATTGATTATTGCTTCACCTGCACAGTAATTTATGTTGAATCAGAGAACATGAAATATATATGCTTACCTGAAGTGAAGTTTACTCGTAAACTAATTGATTGATAAATGAGCTAGCAAAAGATTGAGTAGAGAAACATTGTGTGATCAGTGATCAGGCAGTTTAAAAAGATATTTCTCACAAAGTACAGAAAGATTATGGTACAGAAAAAAGTGAGTAGTGATTTAGATGAAAGATTTTGTGTGATGAGTTGGTGTATCAATATTCAGAGGAAAGATGGGAACTATGAATGAACTCTGTGATAAGTTAGATAGCATGTGTGAGTTGTGGTGAGCGTGTGTAAGCGAATGAAAAGTATTTAGTATGGTTGAAATTGTAAAAGAGGTAGTGTTTGTATACCTCAATAAAATCTAGTGAGCACTTTTGTACTACGTAGCTAAAGTATGGGATTTAACCGATCGAAGGAGGATAGTCAAAGAAGTGTTGTTTACCCCGTAACAAGTGAGAAATATTGAACATTACATGAAAACTGGAACGGAGTTATTCACACAAGAGTTGATAATAGGATTTTTTGTTGAGTGCAGATGAAAAGTAAAAGGTTCTGGGTAAGTAGCCTCATTTGAAAAACTAGGTCTCTATGTACTTGCATTGGTAACTAAAAGTTTCTGGACATGTAACCTCGTTTGGAAAAAATATGGCTTAATTATGAACTTGCATTTGTAAACTCTGCATACTTGTGATTATTGAAATAAATGAAGAGAGTGAGTTGAGCAAGAGTTAGAGAAAGTGTGTGAAAGATTTTGCAAGATTGTGCTTGAGACTGTGATTTGTTTAAGAGATTAAGAAAGAATTGAAAAGTTTGTGCTTGAGGGTTAATGTGGAAATTGCATAGAAGTGACTTTGTGTTTGAGAAATGCACCCTGGCGTACCTTCACAGGTACGCCAGGGTGCATCTGATCCCACGATCGTCGTCGCCCCTAAATCACCAACAACAACACCAACACCGCATTAAGACAACATTACTGACTTCCTCAAGGTCGTCAGACTGTAAAATTACTTCTAAAATCTTGCGTAGTCTGCCGGAGGTACGAAGCTCGGGTGTGTCCCTATCCAGGACCTTCTCCACTCAACACATATCTCTCAGGCAGCTATCCAAACTATCTTCTTCTTTCACCAGTCAGCCCGACAGATGTTGTGTCCATCATACACTCATTAAAACCAAAGCTGGGAACATCAGTGAAATCCCATCCATTGTATACAAGAGCGCCTCCCATGCTCTTGCGCCACCTATAGCTCTGCTGTTCAACAAATCCCTTGAGTGTCGTACCTTCCCTGATATCCTTAAAAAAGCAAGAGTAACGCCAGTTCATAAAGGAGGTAATCCGGCAGACATAAACAACTATAGACCAATATCGAACCTACCCATTCTATCAAAAATATTTGAAAAAATTATCTACAAACAGCTCTACTCCTATCTCGTAAAATTCGACATTCTTAGCCCCTGTCAGTTTGGCTTCCGCTCCCAAAAGAGTACCAACGATGCAATTATTAGTCTCCTTGATATAATTTACTCAGCCCTTGACAAAAATGAGTTTCCGATTAGACTCTTCATTGACCATGAGAAAGGCCTTTGATACTGTTAATCACAATTACCTCTTACGTAAACTCTATCATTATGGAATCCGAGGCCATGCACTGGACTATATCCAATCCTATCTTAGTGATAGACAACAATGTGTAGCCATCAATAATATAACCTCTCCCACTCTACCAATAACCGTTGGAGTGCCACAGGGCAGCATCTTGGGACCTCTTCTATTTCTTATATACATCAATGATCTGCCTAATGTCTCTAACATTCTGAAAGCTATTTTGTTTGCTGATGATACTACCCTTATCTACTCTAACCCCACCCACATACGCTAAATAATGTTGTTAATAATGAACTAAAAAAAGTCCACTTATGGATGTCAACCAACAAACTAACACTTAATAGAAAAGACCTACTACATCTTATTTGGAAGCAAATCTACAAATGCAATTCAGCTTCAGATAGACAATGTAAACATTAGCAATAAAAATGATGGAAATTTCTTGGCCTATTCTTAGACAAGAGACTCAACTTCAGTACTCACATACAACACATAACAAAGAAAGTCTCTAAAACAGTTGGTATAATCTCCAAAATCAGATACTATGTACCTAACTCTGCTCTCATCTCTCTATATTATGCACTAATCTATCCCTATCTCAACTATGGTATCTGTGCATGGGGTTCAACCACTGCAAACCATCTCAAGTCCATCATCACCCAGCAAAATCTGCTATCAGAATAATATCAAGTTCTGCTTTCAGACAACACTCAGCCCCTTGTTTAACTCCCTAAACATGCTAAATATAATCTCACTCCATAAATTCTCTTGTGTCAACTACTTTATAAACCCTGTTCTTAAATGCAAATCCTGCTCTGAAACTCTTCC
>WNGS01000411.1:3642329-3674491 GCA_020271785.1 Procambarus virginalis
GCTGGTCTCTGGTGCCTTAAAACCAGTTGCTTCGGGCAGATAGGGACTCATTAGCCTGGAAAGGCAGCTCATCTAGGAGAAGGAAAACCCAAATTCAACCTCTGCTGTCTTGTGGCTAAACCCACTCATGGGAAAGACTTCGGAAGTCAACCCTGAGGAAAATCCGGAGTCGGAGTCCCTAAGGCAGTTGCAGCTGTTTACAGCTGCATTCTGGCAACTCTTGCGACGACACTGGTGCCAAGCGTATCGGCGCCTGCCTTCCTTGGATCATCGGTGGCGTGGAGAGGTGGATCAGCTGCATGGGCAACAGCTGATCCTCCATAACTACTGCCCCCTGTGCCCTGGAGAGGACACTTCCAGCATCGTGCCTTGCGATGGCTCCACGGGAAGTGACGATTACCGTGATGAGCCTACCACTCAATTGCGTAGAGTAAGCGCCAGGGGTTGCTTCCGTCGGTGGGAGAAATCATCTGATTTCATAGGACAGCTACCGCCCGCCTAAGCTGGGCAGCCCCCAGCCAATAAGGTGCTGTCCCGCCACGGTCCGCCTGCTCCACTGGGTGCGTGGGGCTTGGCCACAATCCAATAAGCGGATCGTCAACCCATGCACCAGGCAAAAGAAAACAAACACAGAGCCCCACTAGCTCTCAAACTGGGCACATGAATGTAACCATGACACACCGGGTCTCTCAGAAGTTCTACTGGAAGGAACGACGCCCGCAAGACAGCTGATCAACAATGAACAGCGCAGACTCCAGATGGACATAGTCACCCTGCAGGAGACACGTCTGCCCGCAACTGGCAGCATACGGGAGAAGTTTTTATCTTCTTCTGGCAGGGCAAACCACAGAAGAGGTAGGGAGCATGGCGTTGGATTTGCCATCAGGAACAGGTTGTTAGGGTCCATAGTGCCGCCTATGGAGGGGTCTGCAAGATCATCAAACTTCAGCTTCATACAGCAGTAGGAATGGTCAGCCTCATCAATGCCCATGCACCACACTGTCCTCTCCCGAAGCGAAGGACAAGTTCTATGATGACCTCGGCCTAGCTCTCAGAGACATACCTCAACAAGAGCCAGTCTTCCTCCTGGGAGATTTTAATGCAAGAGTTGGTTCTGATCACAGCTCTTGGCCTTCCTGCCTGGGCCATTTTGGATTTGGGAAAATGAATGAGAGTGGGCAGCGCCTTGGAGTTCTGCTGCCGTCATGATCTCTGCATCACCATTCCTTCTTCGACACCAAGCCCCATCATAAGGTTTCCTGGAGACATCCCAGGTCTAAGCATTGGCACCAACTCGACCTGGTGCTTAAGGGCTTAACAATCTGAGAAATGTCAAACTGACCCGCAGCCCAGAGCGCAGATTGCGATACCGACACTCTCTCGTCGTTTGCAGAGTAAAGTTCCAGCCCCGGAAAATCCACAGAGCAAAAAAGGAGGGAAGACCACGCATTAACGTAAACAAGACCCGTGACCTTCACAAGGTGAGGAATTCACTGCGGCGCTGGTAAATGCCCTTAATGTACCACCCTGCGATAGCGCAAGTGAGAGGTGGTTACATCTCAGGGGCACTATTTTCAACACTGCCATGTCCACCTTCGGTAAGTGGCAGAACAAGTCAGCAGGTTGGCTCGAGGCCAGTGCAGAGGAACTGTTACCCGTCGTAGAGGAAAAGAGACGAGCTCTCTCATCCAACAAGAACTTGCCTCAGAAAGGAACCTACAGGCTCTCCGTACTGCCCACAGTAGAGTTCAACAACTGCGAGGCGTTGTGCTAACGATTACTGGCTTCGACTCTGTTCCAGCATCCAGACTGCGGCCACTGTCGGCAACATAAGAGGCATGTACGAAGGAATCAAACAGGCAACAGGCCCTACACAAAACCGGACGGCTCCTCTAAAGTCAGCCACTGGAGAGATCATTAAAGACCGTGATCAACAGATGAATCGCTGGGAAACATACTCCGAACTCTACTCCAGAGAGAACTTGGTCAGCGTAGAGGCTTAGGATGCAATTGAATGCCTGCCCATCATGGAAGAACTTGATCTTGAACCAACTGTGGAGAAGTTGAGAAAGCAGTGGATTCACTTTCCTCAGGGAAGGCCCCAGGAGACGACGGGATTCCGGCTGAAGTTCTCAAGTGCGCTCGTGGAACACTTAAATCTGAGCTTCATGAACTTCTGTGCCAGTGCTGGAGGGAGGGCTCGGTGCCACAAGACATGAGAGATGCAAACATCATCACTCTCTACAAAAATAAAGGTGACAGAAGCGATGTAAACAACTATCGGGGCATATCCTCAGCGTCGTTGGCAAACTCTTCGCTAGGGTCGTTTTGGTCAGGCTTCAGATTCTTGCCGAAGAGTGTACCCCGAGTCACAGTGTGGTTTCCGAGCAGAGAGGTCGACCACTGACATGGTGTTCTCCCTGAGACAGCTTCAAGAAAAGTGCAGGGAGCAGAGAAAAACCTTGTACATTGCCTTCATTGACCTTACAAAGGCCTTCGACCTCGTGAGTAGGGACGGACTCTTCAAGATCTTGGCCAAAATTGGCTGTCCACCTATCCTACTCAGCATGATACAATCGTTCCACAAGACATGAAGGGACAGTCATGTACGATGGCTCAACTTCTGAACCATTCAACATTAACAGTGGTGTTAAACAGGGGTGTGTTCTTGCTCCAACCCTGTTTGGCATCTTCTTCGCGATCCTCGTCAAGCATGCCTTTGGAACAACCACAGAAGGCATCTATCTCCGTACAAGATCTGATGGAAAGCTCTATAATCTATCCAGACTCCGAGCAAAGACAAAAGTACAGATGCGAATCCTCAGGGAGTTCCTCTTCGCCGACGACGCAGCGATCACCACACACACAGCAGAGGGCCTGCAACAGCTATTCAACCGCTTTGCCGCAGCCTATTCCGCATTCGGCCTGACAATCAGCCTGAAGAAGACACAGGTGATGGGACAAGATGTCAATGAGCTACCCTATAGATATAGGGTAGCTATATAATATAGCAGACTATGTGCTGGAGGCAGTTCACGAGTTTGTGTACCTGGGCTCCACAATCTTAGACACCCTTTCCCTGGACACTGAGGTCAACAGGTTTATCGGGAAGGCTGCAACAACACTGGCCAGGCTCACAAAGCGGGTTTGGGAAAATGCCAAACTGACAGTGCACACCAAGGCACAAGTCTACATGGCATGTGTGGGAGTACACTTCTCTACAGCTCGGAATCCTGGACCCTGCGCTCTCGCCAGGAGAGACGGCTTAATACCTTTCACATGCGGAACCTGAGACGCATCCTTGACATCACGTGGAAAGACCACGTCACCAACAACACTGTACTCGAGAGAACAGGAGTCCCTTCAATGTTCACTCTCCTGAAACAGAGACGCATGCGATGGCTGGGACACGTCACACGCATGGTCGATGGCCGTGTACCAAGAACCTCTTGTGTGGAGAACTGGCATCAGGAAGGAGACCCACCGGAAGACCTCAGCTGCGTTTCAAAGATGCCTGCAAACGCGACCTCAAGCGGATGAACATCGACATCAACACTTGGGAGGCAGCAGCTGCGGACAGATCTGCCTGGAGATGTAAAGTGCAGAAGGGACTCCAGCAATTCGAGGATGAACTGAAGAGGCAGGCAGAGGATAACAGATTTCAGAGGAGGTCTCGACCACTGTCAGACGCACCCGCTTCGGCGTTTATCTGCGCTCGCTGCAGTCGAGACTGTCATTCTCGGGTTGGCTTTCACAGCCACAGCAGGCGCTGCATCCAACTAGACTACAACAACTAGACACCCAGGGCACAACTCCATAATCCCACGGGATTGACGGATGCCTACTGCTACTGGTAATCGGTAATTGTTCATTGCTCTGCCAGGCAACAATTACAGTCTCTGCATGTTGCGATTTTTCAGGAGTTAAAGGTTCAAGATCTAATACAGGTCCTGACAGTAATAAGTTGCTGATTGGAGTAAATTCATACCCATGAATTTTTCTGATCCCAAAATGGAGTGATGATAGTAGTCAGCTCTTATAAGAATTCTAATATCCCTTATGTGGTCGGAATCAATAAGAGGATCTGCTAATTTAATTCCCTTTTCTTTTAGGAATTTTGTGGTGGCTCCAAGACCGGCCACTTTTCTGTAGGAACTTTATCCACTAATATAGCTATGTCTGTCTTTTGGTATGTACCTAGACAGACTTTAAGTTTTACTTCTTGATATGTTTAAGGACCTGTATTGGTAAAAAAACTGATATACATATAGATATCTCATTTGAAGATTTAAGTATGAAATTTTCTGTGGCCTTATGGCTGATAAAGGTTCTTTGTGAGCCTTGATCAAACATACCTCTTGTTTGAATATAAGCTCCTTGATTGATTAGGTGTAGCTGTGTTGTAGGTAGTGTAGCAGTAGTAATTGTTTTTGCTACTAACGCATTAACATCACTCTGTACCTTACAGAATAGTACAGCTGGTGAAGAATTATCCTCCTCTGGCTTTGCCTGAGATATAGTTTGATTATTGGTTATCTGTAATCTAGAATGAGTGTTGATATCACAACAGAGTGCTGCATGATGTACAATTTTACGACAATAATGGCAAATCTGCAGTTGAGTGTTACACTCGCTTGAATCGTGTTTTCACAAACAACGAATGCACCTGTTCAGAGATTTCAGACGATTGATTCTGCTGGCAAGGTGTGCATAAACAGTGCACCTATATACAGCATTTGCTCCCTGACACAATAAACATTTTGGAGCACTTGTAGCTCCTGATGTCTCATCTGTCTTGAGAGCTTGGTTTCCTACAGTGCTATTTAGTGTGTGTGATATTGAATATGAGCTTACATTACTTTGTTTCCCTTTGTGGAAGATGAGTTTTGTGGCTTTGATTTCTGATTATATGATTGGACATTCTTATTCTTGTCCGAGGTGTTACAGGGGGGGGGGGGGTTGTGGAAGTGCATTGTCTGTATCGGTACCTAAGATGAGGACCACACCATACCCACCACCTCAGGTCTTTGCTCCCACACACCTGGGTGCTACTGATCGCCCTGGGAGCCCTTCAGTCGAACCACGGGTGAAATCGCTGCTAGTGATTCCAGCATTGTCCCACGGAAGAGTGAGGAAACACTCGCTATTAACCTCAAGACGTCGCTTCATGCAGCTACAGCACTTCCTCTACGTTTTGCCGGCCATAACAAAGGGGTCACAGGTTACTTGTCCACACCTGTGTCACTCAACTACTTACAAGGTTTGTAAATCTGCATCCCAGCAATGCAGTTCAGTGGTTAAACTCGGTGTTGCCAGACAATGATATATTACCATTATTACAGTGTTGAATCAGTATTGCCTGCCTAGGGTATGTTTTCATTAATATCAGTGCTACTCAAATACTACCCAGTCATTTGGATATTTTCCATATAAAAGTACTACTGGTCATGTTGTGGTGCAATAACATCTCTTAACAGTGCTCAACGAGAGATTGAGGGCACACATAAGCACATCAATAAAATAATATGAAGTTTACTATGTGAAAATTACATTAATCATGTAAGGAATAACACATGAGAAAATATATGACATAGATGATCTGGAGGACGTTGACAGCTCTCCTCTCGCCGCCTCTGGCAACTCGGAAACTGGACAGATTTAAATGGTTGACTTACACTCTCTTGAGGGGGGGGGGGGTGGCTTCGTCGACGTCGTCTACTTGTTCACCATCTGCCCCACACGTTCCCACGTTGTCTTCTCCAGCAGTAGTAATACTGGCAGACCTACAGCCTACTCAGAATCTAACTCAATAAGAAACACTCTAGGTAATATATTTATGATGGGCCTACCTAGCGATGTCATCAAGGGGCAATGGGATGGAAATATGATCTACCTTAATCACTCCTGTCCATTGACGTTTGTCCTCCGATGGTAGGAGATACACTGTTTCCAGGTCGCTCCTCGTCCTTCCAGTGGCGTGTCACAGGTCCTCAGGTACCTAATCCCATGATTCAGATCTTCCACGCTGGTCCAACCAGTGGTCACTGAGCCTTCGCCTTCCACACACTTGCTCCTTCAAAGAGACGTTTTCTCTTGGATCCAGATGCGGTGTCTTCTCTCCAGAACCTCAGGAGATGTGGATCAGTTACAACAGCACTGCTCGTCGTACCAGAGCGGACTCATGGGCGCTAAACTTGCCTTCCCAGAGTCGTCGCCAACTAAATAGTCACAAGTTCTTGGCACTTCTTTGCCCACTAAACATGGCTTCTTCATACTCCCCAGGAGTACACTGTCTTCTGCGGCAATGGTAGACTGTGATGGATGCTGAAATCCACTGAGTAAGGCTCCCAGAACCTCTAATCTTGGGAGCTCACTGACGCTCTTTCGCTTGCGTCAAAGGTCTGTGTAGCTCTGCTGCAGCGCCTCTGTCAGCACTGGGCTAGGTCTCCCAGTGACATCACAGCGGGCTCTGATTGGTCAGTCACATCACGTGGCCTCAGCTAGCCAATCACGAGCCTGCTGGCGCCATCGCATCAAGGCACCAAAATGATAGAGACGTCGCCATTTTGTGTGTACAAGGGGCGTAACCCCCCTACCTACAAAACTCATAAATGATAATCTCTCCATGAATACGTAATCTATTCAGTAGCCTATTATATCATATGACTCCTGCATCTCAGGGAACCTGCAAACAAGTTAGTGGATATGACTCTTAATGTTGGCATTGGGGAGAAATAGGAGAGGGCACCATAACAGAGGATACATGTTTAGTGGATTCATCTTGTTCTCTAAGTTTTCCTTGGCTCTGTAATCTTTGAACGTGAACTCAAACACCATCAAAGATCCGTTTCAATAATGAAATGTTGGTGTTATAATGGGAGCATAGACTGTCTATGATCTCATTAGGTAGTTTTTACTTTTAGTACTTTTTTTAGTTTTAGTAGTGAGGGCTTTGAAGATTAATTTTATTGACAATCGACATGATTGTAGTGATTCATAAGTTGTATTAGGAGTGGGGTAAATCCAATAAGTTATATGAGACATGCAGCTGCAGTCTCTTTGTCACTTGTAATCAAGTGACAAAGTGACAAAGTGACACTTGTAATCAAGTGACAAAGTGACGATCATGTAATACTTGTATGGCTAGGTCATAATCGTTGTCTGTTAATGACAAGTTTGCTATAACTTGCCTAGCCTCTCCTCTTAATTGGCTTTGCAGATATTGAAATTTAGTAGCCTTTCTTAAGGAAGCCTTGCTATGTATGATAGAGTCAAAGGCTCTCCAGAAGGCATCTCATTCATCCTCATCCTTGCCCTCAAAGTATTGTAACAGTTGGTTACAAAATGTGGGACTGTTGAGATACCAACCTGATTGGATGAGCTCACATGTGGCTGGCCTACTGCTTGTGATAGTAATTTGAGTAAAGGGTCTAGTTGATCCTGTATTGTGTCTTCATAGATAGGTGATTCAGCAATGATATCCAGATGTTCATCTTTGCTTAGATCTGCTTTAACCATTTATGCTAAATGAGTTTCAGAAAGGCGTTTCATCTGTTCAACTTTGGCCACAGCAGCTTTAATTCTTGTATCCAGAGTTATATAATCAGGAAATGTTTGACATTTGTCAGTCAGTTGAGATAAGTGATTCTGTAGACCTATGAGTGTCCACCTATTTTTTGTTTAAGATGCTGGTGGAATACTGGAAGCCAATTTGACGTTTCCGAAATTAATCTTATTGAGATAAATGTATGTATTTTTGATAACTGACCTATCCTGTCTACTTAGGTAATGATTCCTAAGATCGTCCTTCTATTTCTCCCTTGAATCTGGAGTAGCAGACTGTACAATTATCAAAAAGGAAAAAATTGGTTATATTCGACCCATATGCACCGAAGTCAATAAATGACAATTATTATTTAAAAATAGTAAAAGGCATTGTAAACAAAATGCTGAGTAATACACTTAACACTTTCTAGTATGCTATAAATGTCTACTAGATACGGGATATAGTGGTCTTAAGCCACTGTGAACAATATGTTCACTTAGATATATTATTGGCTGCTAGGCTAGATTATGTATAATTATTCCAATGTAAAATAAAGAAGTATCTTATGTATTTTCCCATTTGAAGGTATCTAGGTTTGAAGGAGCAAAAATCTGGTCCAAATATGATATTTCTAAGTTCAAAGGATATAAAATATGGTCCAAATATTATATCTAAGTTCGAAGGACCAAACATGTGGGGGAATATACCAGGATTATTGATGAAGAGGAGAATTTCACAGGAACGAAAATGTGGATACTGATACCATGAATTTAAAATTAAATAATAACTGTAAATGATAATAAAGTACAACACAAAAGCTCATTGCTGTATGCAAGGTTCCTATACTGGATTGTAAGTCCACTCCTCTGTGACCTTGATAATGGAAATGGGCTGTAGCAGGTAGTGTCCTTATAAATATATATAGATAAATATAGATAACTGTATATATTTTTGATAACTGACCTATCCTGTGTACTTAAGTCTGATCTGGCTCATAAATTGCAGAACACAATTTACCTTCGGGTAAAGCAACATATTTGACTTGCAAATGTAAACAAGAATATGATAAAACAGCTCTAAAACTGCAAGCACTGGTAAGATTTAGGATCTAGGATTTGAACTATATACTCTCTAGCCAAGACCAATGAATATCTGTGATGTTGAACCCAAGGTATAATTACACAAGGTGTATGTAAAGTTGCATACAAAATTATTATAAACAATAAAATAATCTAACTTGATTAAGTNAGAGTAAGCATGGAGGGAACTGTACAAAATGTTGAAAAGGTTTTCAGGCTTGGAAAGTACAACAAGGACAGAGACCGAATGATAAAGTGTATTCATGAGCGAAAAACGAAGAGGAACTGTTAGAAAGGAAGTGCTGTCTAGCAAATGTAGAGAAGTTCAAAAAAGTATTCCTACAGAGGGATATGACAAGGGAAGAGAGAAAGCAGGCAGCAGACGCGAGGAAGGAGCGCAGGGAGAGAGAAGGAATCAGGGAGCCACAACCCCGATCACACAATCCCAGAGGAGTGGGGAACCCCCTCAAACAGTGCACTAGCCACAGGGAGTGCGACACATCCCCACATTCTACCCAACAGACACCCTACCTGCCCCAACCCCTGTCAGCCTCCAATAAGTACCCACCTAATCACCCTTCCCACCACCCCCCCTCCCCACTCACCCCCCCCCCTCCCGCTCATCCCCCTCCTCCCACTCCCCCCCCCCCCAGGACCACCCTTCTCCCCCATCCCCCAAGCCCTCCCTTCTCCCACATGCCCTCCAGTCTCTCCCACCCACAAGCCCTCCGTTCTCCCCTGCCCCCCTAAGCCCCCACTCTCCCCCACCCCACCTAAGCCTTCCCCTCTCCACCACTCCCCAACACCCTCCCCTCTTCCTCACCCACCTCAGCCTTCCCTTTCCCCCCAACCCCCCAGCCCTCCCCCCTATACTGCCCTCCCAAACCCCCCCTTCTCCCCCATCCCCCCAACCTTCCTCCTCTCACCCCCCTCAACCCTCCCCCTCTCACCCACCCCCCCAACCCTTCCCTCTCACCCACCCCCCCTACCCTCCCCCTCTCACCACCCACCCTTCCCTCCCCTCCCCTCCACCCCCCAAGCCCTTCCTCCTCCACCAGTCTCCCATACCAGATCCTCCAAGCTCCCGCTCACCCCAGACCCCACAGGTCCCCCCCAGAGGAGAAGCAGAAGAGAGTCAGTTTCAGGGTAATGTACTCGAACATAGATGGGATCACAAGCAAGACAAGTGAACTAAGGGAAAGAGCACAAGAAGTGAACCCAGATGTAATCGGACTCACTGAGACAAAACTCTCTGGAATCATAACGAATGCTGTGTTTCCCCAGGAGTACACAGTAATAAGGAAAGAGAGGGAAGGTAGGGGGAGGCGGAGTGGCCCTACTCATGAGAAAGGAATGGAGTTTTAAGGAGATGGCTATCCCGGGCTGTGAGGGTTTCAGAGACTACATAGCAGGCACCATGACAATGGGAGGACCAAGGATAGTAGTAGCAGTAATATATAACCCTCCACCAAATGACAGAAGACCCAGTCAAGAGTATGAAAACAACAACATGGCAGTTAACACTATAATTGAGAGGGCAGCCTCTGCTGCCTGTAGAAATAGATCCCACCTGCTCATCATGGGGGACTTCAATCACGGAAGAATTGATTGGGAGAACAAGGAACCGCATGGCGGTGAGGATACGTGGAGAGCCAAACTACTCGAGGTGGTGACTAGAAACTTCTTAACCCAGCATGTCAGAGAACCCACAAGGATGAGAGGAAATGACGAACCAGCGAGACTCGACCTGGTCTTCACCCTGAACGACTCTGACATAAGAGAAATCGGTTTTGAGGCCCCAGTAGGGATGAGCGACCACAGTGTATTGGAGTTTGAGTACCTGATTGAAGAAGGGTTATTGAACTCGAGGAGAGATACTGAAACCAAAAGGTTAGCATACCGAAAGGGAAACTATGAGGAGATAAGAAAATTCCTAACAGACATAGCATGGGAAACAGAGCTCAGGGAAAAGACGGCCCAAGATATGATGGACTACATCACGCAAAAGTGCAAGGAAGCAGCAAACAAGTTTGTCCCAGCCCAAAAGGAAAACAGTGAAATGAAGATGAGAAACCCATGGTTTAATCAGAGATGTAGGCTAGCTAAGCAACAAAGTAAAAGGGCATGGAGAAACTATAGGAATAACAGGACACTGGAGAGCAGAGAAAGATACCAGAATGCCAGGAATGAATATGTCAGGATGAGAAGAGAGGCGGAAAGACAATACGAAAACGACATCGCAAGCAAGGCAAAGACTCAGCCTAAATTGCTGCATAGCCACATCAGGAGAAAAACAACAGTAAAGGAACAGGTTATGAAATTAAGGATAGGGGCAGAAGGATTCACTACAAACGACAAGGAAGTATGTGAGGAACTGAATAAGAAATTCCAAGAGGTCTTCACCCTAGAACAAGGAGAAATCCCAGAGTTAAGAGAGGGGATAGCTAACCAGGAACCACTGGAAGAGTTTGAGATTACAAGCAGGGAAGTAAGAAAGTGTTTACTAGAGTTGGATGTGACAAAGGCTATAGGCCCAGATGGAATCTCTCCTTGGATACTTAAGGAAGGAGCAGAAGAACTGTGCCTACCACTCTCCATAGTGTATAACAAATCTCTGGCAACAGGGGAACTGCCAGAAATTTGGAAAGCAGCTAATGTAGTCCCGATATACAAGAAAGGGGATAGACAGGAGGCACTGAATTACAGGCCAGTGTCCCTAACCTGCATACCATGCAAGCTGATGGAGAAGATTGTGCGAAGAAAGCTAGTGGAGCACCTGGAGCGAAAGAACTTTGTAACACAGCACCAACATGGATTCAGGGATGGCAGGTCCTGCCTCACAGGGTTACTTGAATTCTACGACCAGGCAACAAAAATAAGGCAAGAAAGAGAAGGGTGGGCAGACTGCATATTTTTGGATTGTCAGAAAGCCTTTGATACAGTGCCACACAAGAGGCTAGTGAAAAAGCTGGAGATGCAGGCTGGAGTGAAAGGGAAGGTACTCCGTTGGATACAGGAGTACCTAAGCAACAGGAGACAAAGAGTCAGTGTGAGGGGTGAGGTCTCAGATTGGCGAGACGTTACAAGTGGAGTCCCGCAGGGGTCAGTCCTTGGACCTATACTGTTTCTGATATATGTAAATGATCTCCCAGAGGGTATAGAATCGTTTCTCTCAATGTTTGCCGATGATGCAAAAATTATGAGGAGGATTGAAACTGAGGACGATAGTAGGAGGCTACAAGACGACCTAGACAGACTGAGTGAATGGTCCAACAAATGGCTGTTGAAGTTCAACCCGAGTAAATGCAAAGTAATGAAACTAGGCAGTGGAAACAGGAGGCCAGACACAGGATACAGAATAGGAGATGAAGTACTTAATGAAACGGACAGAGAGAAAGATCTAGGAGTTGATATCACACCAAACCTGTCTCCTGAAGCCCACATAAAAGGATAACATCTGCGGCATATGCGAGGCTGGCTAACATCAGAACAGCGTTCAGGAACCTGTGTAAGGAATCATTCAGAATCTTGTACACCACATATGTAAGACCAATCCTGGAGTATGCAGCCCCAGCATGGAGCCCGTACCTTGTCAAGCACAAGACGAAGCTGGAAAAAGTCCAAAGGTATGCCACTAGACTAGTCCCAGAACTAAGAGGCATGAGTTACGAGGAAAGGCTGCGGGAAATGCACCTTACGACACTGGAAGACAGAAGAGTAAGGGGAGATATGATCACAACCTACAAAATCCTCAGAGGAATCGACCGGGTAGACAAGGACAAACTATTCAACACTGGGGGGACGCGAACAAGGGGACACAGGTGGAAACTGAGTACCCACATGAGCCACAGAGACGTTAGAAGGAACTTTTTCAGTGTCAGAGTAGTTAACGGATGGAATGCTTTAGGCAGTGATGTGGTGGAGGCTGACTCCATACACAGTTTCAAGGGTAGATATGATAGAGCCCAGTAGGCTCGGAATCTGTACACCGGTTGATTGACAGTTGAGAGGCGGGACCAAAGAGCCAAAGCTCAACCCCCGCAAGCACAAATAGGTGAGTACAAATAGGTGAGTACACACACACACACACACACACACACACACACACACACACACACACACACACACACACACACACACACACAACACACACACACACACACACAACACACACACACACACACACACACACACGCACACACACACACCCCTGTGCAGACTCTGAAAAGTATTAAGGCTAATGGACCACATCTGTCCTGGTCTGTCACCTATACACCCCCCATGCATTGTTACATAAAACAGACCTTCTTCCAAGAAAATAATGGCCGTCAAAAACCGCAAACACATTCCACCCTAGCTTCTCAACCACAAATGACCCTAAACCCTCTCCCGCCGAGGGAAGCTCCCCTCACCCCATCAACATATCCGGCTATGTTGGGACCCCTCACACGTACACCACCCCCCTCTACATAGCCTTACTTTGTCTCATCTATTAATCAAACTATTTATCTACACACAGGTTGAACTCTACGGCAAACACCCATTCATATTGTAATGATCTGGCGCGTAGATCATTGCTTCTTCCTTTCTTTTCCCTTCTCCCTTTCTTCTCCCTTTCTTCTCCCTTTCTTCTCCCTTCTCCCTTTCTCTTTCTCCCCTTCCCGTGGGCCATCCCATCTTTCGTCAAGGGTCATAAAGCTTCCTGCCACTTGCTCCCCTTCCCGTCTTTGGAAATTAGTCAGTGACAAACTTTTAGAAACAATACTCCAGGGCCAATAAACTTGGGTTTTCACCTCACTGTGGATTCTAAGTCCCCTTAACTTGAATGATTTAACCATTTATTTCATTTGTGTAGGCTACAGACTACACCATTATTACATCTATAGAATATCTCCGAGTTTGCAAGACTTTGAGGCTTAGTAACATAACCATTACACGTCATAGCGACACAAGTCACTAAGTATATTGTAGGCTTTAGAAGTTATTAACTTTAGATGATTTAATAATTCAATGTTTTCACATTTAACATAAGTTCCCTAAGAAGACTTAGAGTCTTATCTGTCTCTGACAGATTTGGGACATCTGTTATGTGCGTACTAACATACTAACTTCAGAATAACTTTAGGCAAAGGTAAGGTACATCAGCACTCAACATTCAACTGCGACTCAAGAATTCCCCTTCCCCCCTGAGTTATATTGGAAATAAACCAACATTTAATTACCATTGTATGCTAGACATAGTATATACTCGTGGCCCAAGCCTTGGCCACGAGACACCGTGACGGCCAAAAGTATAGAGAGAGGTGAAGCTTTCGCCAGCTACACGATCGAGCCTTGCTATTAATCGGCCCCAGAGTGCATAATTACTCCATCAGCGATCCAAGGATTGCGTCGGCGGACAACAATTACGCTAAGTGGTTCAGTTTGTTGTGTTCAGAACTCTCAACATGTAAACTTTACCCATAGTCCGTCATTACATCATGCTCCCTCCTCTAACTACAAGTACGTCCCCAGTGAACTTAATTTACTCCTTCTAGTAATCCATAATGACATAATCTACTGTGTGTAAACAATTTTTACACCATATTGGGTTTCCAGCGTGTGTTGAAGCAGCCTGAGGTGAGACCATTCCCACGCCACGCTAGCGGGTCACGTGTTCCAGCAGGATTTAGATGACGCCGTCGCCCAATCACGCTACCGTTCACTGTTACAGCTAAGCCGCTGATCTTACGTTAATTTACTCATGAACTACTTATGAATCATTGAGATTTAATAATATCTCAAATTTATATTTCATTTAAGTGAGCTAGGTATTTAATCATATTTCTTATAGCCTCATGAACCTTTAGATAGTAAAAATTTTCTTGTCTAACATTTATTATAATATGCTCTTGTTACTAATCCAATTATTGAATACTTATACAAAATATATTTCTTAGTAAATATTACTAATTTCTTTCGAGGAAGAACCAGCCTCGATTAAGTGTACTAGGAGTAATTCATCTTCTAGTATTAACCCCCAATTGTGAAGTTTGGGACGGTTTAATTCTTGAATAATAATTATTCTTACAGTCCATTAATATTCAACAAATAATTCTTGATGATTACATTATCCACAGCCACTGGTATCTCAGTCCTTTTTATTACACTAGTTATCTGTTTCCCTTTTCAGTAAAAATAGGGTGGTCCTTCGAGTAATTCAATTCAATCAATTATATATCATTATATTGTTGAGGCGGTCGACTAGGGGCTATGGCTGACCAACCACGTGGTAATCAACATACAATAGAATGTGGAGAAAACGGGGGAAACAGCGGCTCACCTTGGGCTGAAGTCTTCTCCCAGGGTTGCTGAAGCAATACGACGGCTTCTAGGGGCGAGGATGGGCGAGGTCCAATGATAGCTGGCCAATATGGGGTACTGGATAACCACAGTCCAGGGGGCGTTACTAACAGGTCCGTACTCAGTCAGGTGCAGTTCTCGTCTGGCCTCCCTCTCGCCTCCAGGCATGCGCGCGGGTGATGCGCAGACGCACGGGGTCGAGTTGCCACCCACCAATCAGGAGCGGCTAATATAAAAAGTTACCCTAGCGGGTATTTTGAATGTGGTTCCCTCCACAATATTAAGAGTTAGCTTTCCTTCACGACATGTCTTGCCTAGTATAAGATTACTTATGACGTGCGTGGTAATGGAATACTTATCACGTTATGCCTGGCAATGGGATACTAATTATACCATACATGGTAATATAATACTTATCATGCAATGTATGGTAATAGAATATTTATTATGCGGTGCCTGGTATTTGAATATTTATCATGAAGTGACTGATAATGGAATATTTATCATGCCGTGCTTAGTAAAAAAAATACGTATCATGCTGTGACTAGTAATGAAAAACGTATCATGCCGTGCCTGGTAACATAATACTTATCTTTCGAGTAATGGTAATGGAATGATAATGACGTTCCTTGTAATGGAATTTTTATCATTCGTTGTCTAGTATTGGAATACTTATTATGCGAGGCATTGTAATGAAATACTTACTGTGCAAGGCATGTAATGATATGGGGAATGGTGTGGGGGAATATACCAGGATTATTGATGACGAGGAGAATTTCACAGGAACGAAAATGTGGTTACTTGAACCACGAATTTAAAATTAAATAATAATTGTAATTGATAATAAAGTACGACAAAAGCTCTTAGCTGTATGCAAGGCTCCTATGCTGAATTGTAAGTCCACTCATAAGAACAAAGTAACTGCAGAAGGCCTATTGGCCCATACGAGGCAGCTCCTATTTATAACCACCCAATCCCATTCACATGCTTGTCCAACCCACGTTCGAAACAATCGAGGGACCCCCACCTCCACCACGTTACGCGGTAATTGGTTCCAGAAATCAACAACCCTGTTACCGAACCAGTATTTACCCAAGTCTTTCCTAAATCTAAACCTATCCAATTTATACCCATTGTTTTGTGTTCTGTCTGAACACAAAACTTCTGTCTTTGGCCTTGATAATAGAAATGGGCTGTACCAGGTAGGATTCTTAAGGCTGATCTGGCTCATAAATTGCAGACCACAATTTACCTGTGGGTAAACCCACACATTTGACTTGTAAATGTAAACAAGGATGTGATAAAACAGCTCAATGATTGCAAGCACTGGTAAGGTTCATGATCTAGGATTTGAACTATCCACTCTCTAGCCTAGTTTCAGGAATATCTGTGCTGTTGCACACAACGTATAATTACACAAGGTGTATGTAAATTTGTATAGAAAAAATATTATAAACAATAATATTAACTAGATAATGTAAGATAATGGATAAGGCAGTTAAATGTATAATAGGTTATAGTAAAGAATTATATTCACAAGATATAAATGTGCAGCAATATAAGCTCAGTTACTGCATGAGTACGTCAGAACTTACTGATGATGAGGCATTGCCTCGCTGCCTAACGACTCTCAATTTATATATGGATGTATTAATGTTATAAAGCATACTAATTGGCCAATCTATGCTCTAAAACAATTAATAACTTATCCTGAATTGAGATCAGGAGCCAATCTGACAGAAGCCAGATTATGTCCCTTTTGCCCAGACCAAACTGTATTTTAATGATGAAATGTCAGCTTGATGTAGTTGATTTGATGCCACAGCGTTGCTGTAAATGATTCTAGTTGCTTGCTCAGATTTGGAGTGCACGTTCTTGTGTCTCACTAAGAACGTCTTCATTAATCACTGAAGATTATGAATAGTTTGTGTGTAAATATCTTACTGAAAATGTCTCCAGCACTTCACACATGTGCACTCCTGGATGTAAACACCAGGCTGCCAGGTACCAAACGATTCTGCCACACCGGCGTCAGTGAAGTTGCCGGATTATCTTTAGATGGTACATGCAACAATTACTTGTTGCAATTACTTGAAAACTTGCAGAAATCTTCCTTATTTCTCAGACGCGATTTCTTACACATGGATTTGACAGTTGTTGTTTCATACCCATTGCAAGGTAGCTTCATTGTCAGACCATGCAATGACATCTTTGATGTTCATGGTAGATAAGGTTTGTTTGATATGCCCTGCTAAGCATGTGTCTGTTAACAATGCTGTGAGTTCCATCCGAGGCAAAGTCTTCTTATTTCATGGAGTGACTCTAGCCTTAGAGGTGATGAAATATGATTGCTGAGGAGTCACCAAGTATGCACACGCTCCGAAAGCTCTGGCTGACGAGTCTGAGAATACATGATAATTTTCTCATTTTCCTCGACTATGTGTCTTGGAAAGATTATTTGTTAAACTGAAGTCTGTTCGTGAGCCATCTCCATCCAAGCTTTTTGTAACTGGGGTGGTAGTGGATCATCCCAACTAACTTTAGTCTTCCGAGCTTCTTGCACCTTTAAATGCCATTTAATTGTTAAAGGGTTTAATTAATAGATCTAGTGGGTCAAATACTTTGCTAACCTGTGAAAGCAAGTCCCTTTTTGTAACAATGCAATGGTTTACAGGTACTGATTTTATTGATATGCTATCTGAGATGAGATCCCATCCCATACCCAACACCATTTGAGCTTGAGGTGCGAGATATCCAGGGTAGTCTCTCTCAATTTGATTATTCAATGTTGCATTATTTGAGGCCCATGATTGTAGTGGCATGTCAGCACCTTGCAATTCTTTGTTGGCCTCTTGATAGATTTGTAAGAGCTCAAGTCATATTGTTAAATGTCTGTAGAATTTTATCTACGTATAGATTTTGACTGATTTCAGCCATATAGGGACTAGATGATTTTTGTAGATGAGTGTCTAGTGTTGCTGTAACAGGAACGGGCTGGAAGTTGCTCCAGATAGGACAGAAGAAAATCTGTAAGTCACACTGGGACTATTTACATCTTCTGAGGTCCTCTACCCATAAAAACTTAGTTAAGTCTCTATCTTCTTCCTGTAAGCCAACTCTTAGAAAAGCTTTGCTGATGTCACCTGTGTATGCATAACTTTTGTGTCAGATTTAGGCCTGTTTGAAGGCAATCATTTATGTTTGTTGCTTGGGGTCCAGATTTAGAGCTACAATTAAAAGCTATCCATAAAAGAGTTGTTTTTTATTCTTTGATTATGGACATATGTGTTAAGCAATGGCCTGATTGCTTGTTGTCATGTTTCATAACTTCGATGAATTAATTTTATAGCTGTTGAGCAATAATTTCATGATAGAGTTATAAATGCTCTGGCTTTTTCTTTAGCCTTGTTAACAGTGATTTAAGTTGTCTATAAGCAACATTGAAGTTGGTTGGTAAGGTCTTATGGTTGAGTTTCCAGGGCAACCTTACCCAATACTGTCCATCATGGTTCTAAACAGTTTCTAAGTACTAGTTATATGCACAGATATGGTCAAGACTTGGTTGTTCAGGAATGATTTCTATTGTGTCTAATTCCCACAGTTTAGGAACAGATTCTAATCTAAGCATCAATTATGTGTGGAATGGTAAGTAATGGTAGGTTCCAAGGGTTGTTATAGCCGGGGGAAGAGTTGTAGAGATAAGCTCCCATAGCCTGTAAAGTGCCCCAGATGGCGTGCATCTCAAATAGCCTCTGACAACCAAGTCCAGCTCCTGGCCTGCACGTGTGGCTTAGCCTCTAGACCTGGCGGAACTGCTTCTATCAACAGGAGAAGGGGCGAAGGCTGGTCTCTGGTGCCTTAAAACCAGTTGCTTCGGGCAGATAGGACTCATTAGCCTGGAAAGGCAGCTCATCTAGGAGAAGGAAAACCCCAAATTCCAACCTCTGCTGTCTTGTGGCTAAACCCACTCATGGGAAAGACTTCGGAAGTCAACCCTGAGGAAAAATCCGGAGTCGGAGTCCCTAAGGCAGTTTGCAGCTGTTTACAGCTGCATTCTGGCAACTCTTGCGACGACACTGGTGCCAAGCGTATCGGCGCCTGCCCTTCCCTTGGATCACATCGGTGGCGTGGAGAGGGTGGATCAGCTGCATGGGCAACAGCTGATCCTCCATAACTACTGCCCAGGCCTGTGCCCTGGAGAGGACACTCCAGCATCGCCTTGGCGATGGCTCAACACGGGAAGTGACAGTTACCGGTGATGAGCCTACCACTCAATTGGCGTAGAGTAAGGCGCCAGGGGTTGCTTCCGTCGGTGGGAGAAATCATCTGATTTCATAGGACAGCTACCGCCCGCCTCAAGCTGGGCAGCCCCCAGCCAATAAGGTGCTGTCCCGCCACGGTCCGCCTGCTCCACTGGGTGCGTGGGGCTTTGGCCACAATCCAATAAGCGGATCGTCAACCCATGCACCAGGCAAAAGAAAACAAACACAGAGCCACCTAGCTCTCAAACTGGGCACATGGAATGTAAGGACCATGACACCGGGTCTCTCAGAAGTTCTACTGGAAGTGAACGACGCCCGCAAGACAGCTGTGATCAACAATGAACAGCGCAGACTCCAGATGGACATAGTCACCCTGCAGGAGACACGTCTGCCCGCAACTGGCAGCATACGGGAGAAGGTTTTTATCTTCTTCTGGCAGGGCAAACCACCAGAAGAGGTAAGGGAGCATGGCGTTGGATTTGCCATCAGGAACAGGTTGTTAGGGTCCATAGTGCCGCCTATGGAGGGGTCTGCAAGATCATCAAACTTCAGCTTCATACAGCAGTAGGAATGGTCAGCCTCATCAATGCCCATGCACCAACACTGTCCTCTCCCGAAGCGAAGGACAAGTTCTATGATGACCTCGGCCTAGCTCTCAGAGACATACCTCAACAAGAGCCAGTCTTCCTCCTGGGAGATTTTAATGCAAGAGTTGGTTCTGATCACAGCTCTTGGCCTTCCTGCCTGGGCCATTTTGGATTTGGGAAAATGAATGAGAGTGGGCAGCGCCTTTTGGAGTTCTGCTGCCGTCATGATCTCTGCATCACCAATTCCTTCTTCGACACCAAGCCCCATCATAAGGTTTCCTGGAGACATCCCAGGTCTAAGCATTGGCACCAACTCGACCTGGTGCTTAAGTGGCTTAACAATCTGAGAAATGTCAAACTGACCCGCAGCCTCCAGAGCGCAGATTGCGATACCGACCACTCTCTCGTCGTTTGCAGAGTAAAGTTCCAGCCCCGGAAAATCCACAGAGCAAAAAAGGAGGGAAGACCACGCATTAACGTAAACAAGACCCGTGACCTTCACAAGGTGAAGGAATTCACTGCGGCGCTGGTAAATGCTCTTAATGTACCACCCTGCGATAGCGCAAGTGAGAGGTGGTTACATCTCAGGGGCACTATTTTCAACACTGCCATGTCCACCTTCGGTAAGTGGCAGAACAAGTCAGCAGGTTGGCTCGAGGCCAGTGCAGAGGAACTGTTACCCGTCGTAGAGGAAAAGAGACGAGCTCTCTCATCCAACAAGAACTTGCCCTCAGAAAGGAACCTACAGGCTCTCCGTACTGCCCACAGTAGAGTTCAACAAACTGCGAGGCGTTGTGCTAACGATTACTGGCTTCGACTCTGTTCGAGCATCCAGACTGCGGCCACTGTCGGCAACATAAGAGGCATGTACGAAGGAATCAAACAGGCAACAGGCCCTACACAAAACCGGACGGCTCCTCTAAAGTCAGCCACTGGAGAGATCATTAAAGACCGTGATCAACAGATGAATCGCTGGGAAACACTACTCCGAACTCTACTCCATAGAGAACTTGGTCAGCGTAGAGGCTTAGGATGCAATTGAATGCCTGCCCATCATGGAAGAACTTGATCTTGAACCAACTGTGGCAGAAGTTGAGAAAGCAGTGGATTCACTTTCCTCAGGGAAGGCCCCAGGAGACGACGGGATTCCGGCTGAAGTTCTCAAGTGTGCTCGTTGAACAATTAAATCTGAGCTTCATGAACTTCTGTGCCAGTGCTGGAGGGAGGGCTCGGTGCCACAAGACATGAGAGATGCAAACATCATCACTCTCTACAAAAATAAAGGTGACAGAAGAGATGTAAACAACTATCGGGGCATATCCTCAGCGTCGTTGGCAAACTCTTCGCTAGGGTCGTTTTGGTCAGGCTTCAGATTCTTTCCGAAAGAGTGTACCCCGAGTCACAGTGCGATTTCCGAGCAGAGAGGTCGACCACTGACATGGTGTTCTCCCTGAGACAGCTTCAAGAAAAGTGCAGGGAGCAGAGAAAAACCTTGTACATTGCCTTCATTGACCTTACAAAGGCCTCCGACCTCGTGAGTAGGGACAGACTCTTCAAGATCTTGGCCAAAATTGGCTGTCCACCTATCCTACTCAGCATGATACAATCGTTCCACAAAGACATGAAGGGGACAGTCATGTACGATGGCTCAACTTCTGAACCATTCAACATTAACAGTGGTGTTAAACAGGGGGTGTGTTCTTGCTCCAACCCTGTTTGGCATCTTCTTCGCGATCCTCGTCAAGCATACCTTTGGAACAACCACAGAAGGCATCTATCTCCGTACAAGATCTGGTGGAAAGCTCTATAATCTATCCAGACTCCGAGCAAAGACAAAAGTACAGATGCGAATCCTCAGGGAGTTCCTCTTCGCCGACGACGCAGCGATCACCACACACACAGCAGAAGGCCTGCAACAGCTATTCAACCGCTTTGCCGCAGCCTATTCCGCATTCGGCCTGACAATCAGCCTGAAGAAGACACAGGTGATGGGACAAGATGTCAATGAGCTACCCTATAGATATAGGGTAGCTATATAAATATAGCAGACTATGTGCTGGAGGCAGTTCACGAGTTTGTGTACCTGGGCTCCACAATCTTAGACACCCTTTCCCTGGACACTGAGGTCAACAGGTTTATCGGGAAGGCTGCAACAACACTGGCCAGGCTCACAAAGCGGGTTTGGGAAAATGCCAAACTGACAGTGCACACCAAGGCACAAGTCTACATGGCATGTGTGGGGAGTACACTTCTCTACAGCTCGGAATCCTGGACCCTGCGCTCTCGCCAGGAGAGACGGCTTAATACCTTTCACATGCGGAACCTGAGACGCATCCTTGACATCACGTGGAAAGACCACGTCACCAACAACACTGTACTCGAGAGAACAGGAGTCCCTTCAATGTTCACTCTCCTGAAACAGAGACGCATGCGATGGCTGGGACACGTCACACGCATGGTCGATGGCCGTGTACCAAAGAACCTCTTGTGTGGAGAACTGGCATCAGGAAGGAGACCCACCGGAAGACCTCAGCTGCGTTTCAAAGATGCCTGCAAACGCGACCTCAAGCGGATGAACATCGACATCAACACTTGGGAGGCAGCAGCTGCGGACAGATCTGCCTGGAGATGTAAAGTGCAGAAGGGACTCCAGCAATTCGAGGATGAACTGAAGAGGCAGGCAGAGGATAACAGATTTCAGAGGAGGTCTCGACCACTGTCAGACGCACCCGCTTCGGCGTTTATCTGCGCTCGCTGCAGTCGAGACTGTCATTCTCGGGTTGGCTTTCACAGCCACAGCAGGCGCTGCATCCAACTAGACTACAACAACTAGACACCCAGGGCACAACTCCATAATCCCACGGGATTGACGGATGCCTACTGCTACTGGTAATCGGTAATTGTTCATTGCTCTGCCAGGCAACAATTACAGTCTCTGCATGTTGCGATTTTTCAGGAGTTAAAGGTTCAAGATCTAATACAGGTCCTGACAGTAATAAGTTGCTGATTGGAGTAAATTCATACCCATGAATTTTTCTGATCCCAAAATGGAGTGATGATAGTAGTCAGCTCTTATAAGAATTCTAATATCCCTTATGTGGTCGGAATCAATAAGAGGATCTGCTAATTTAATTCCCTTTTCTTTTAGGAATTTTGTGGTGGCTCCAAGACCGGCCACTTTTCTGTAGGAACTTTATCCACTAATATAGCTATGTCTGTCTTTTGGTATGTACCTAGACAGACTTTAAGTTTTACTTCTTGATATGTTTAAGGACCTGTATTGGTAAAAAACTGATATACATATAGATATCTCATTTGAAGATTTAAGTATGAAATTTTCTGTGGCCTTATGGCTGATAAAGGTTCTTTGTGAGCCTTGATCAAACATACCTCTTGTTTGAATATAAGCTCCTTGATTGATTAGGTGTAGCTGTGTTGTAGGTAGTGTAGCAGTAGTAATTGTTTTTGCTACTAACGCATTAACATCACTCTGTACCTTACAGAATAGTACAGCTGGTGAAGAATTATCCTCCTCTGGCTTTGCCTGAGATATAGTTTGATTATTGGTTATCTGTAATCTAGAATGAGTGTTGATATCACAACAGAGTGCTGCATGATGTACAATTTTACGACAATAATGGCAAATCTGCAGTTGAGTGTTACACTCGCTTGAATCGTGTTTTCACAAACAACGAATGCACCTGTTCAGAGATTTCAGACGATTGATTCTGCTGGCAAGGTGTGCATAAACAGTGCACCTATATACAGCATTTGCTCCCTGACACAATAAACATTTTGGAGCACTTGTAGCTCCTGATGTCTCATCTGTCTTGAGAGCTTGGTTTCCTACAGTGCTATTTAGTGTGTGTGATATTGAATATGAGCTTACATTACTTTGTTTCCCTTTGTGGAAGATGAGTTTTGTGGCTTTGATTTCTGATTATATGATTGGACATTCTTATTCTTGTCCGAGGTGTTACAGGGGGGGGGGGGGTTGTGGAAGTGCATTGTCTGTATCGGTACCTAAGATGAGGACCACACCATACCCACCACCTCAGGTCTTTGCTCCCACACACCTGGGTGCTACTGATCGCCCTGGGAGCCCTTCAGTCGAACCACGGGTGAAATCGCTGCTAGTGATTCCAGCATTGTCCCACGGAAGAGTGAGGAAACACTCGCTATTAACCTCAAGACGTCGCTTCATGCAGCTACAGCACTTCCTCTACGTTTTGCCGGCCATAACAAAGGGGTCACAGGTTACTTGTCCACACCTGTGTCACTCAACTACTTACAAGGTTTGTAAATCTGCATCCCAGCAATGCAGTTCAGTGGTTAAACTCGGTGTTGCCAGACAATGATATATTACCATTATTACAGTGTTGAATCAGTATTGCCTGCCTAGGGTATGTTTTCATTAATATCAGTGCTACTCAAATACTACCCAGTCATTTGGATATTTTCCATATAAAAGTACTACTGGTCATGTTGTGGTGCAATAACATCTCTTAACAGTGCTCAACGAGAGATTGAGGGCACACATAAGCACATCAATAAAATAATATGAAGTTTACTATGTGAAAATTACATTAATCATGTAAGGAATAACACATGAGAAAATATATGACATAGATGATCTGGAGGACGTTGACAGCTCTCCTCTCGCCGCTGGACTCGGAAACTGGACAGATTTAAATGGTTGACTTACACTCTCTTGAGGGGGGGGGGGTGGCTTCGTCGACGTCGTCTACTTGTTCACCATCTGCCCCACACGTTCCCACGTTGTCTTCTCCAGCAGTAGTAATACTGGCAGACCTACAGCCTACTCAGAATCTAACTTAATAAGAAACACTCTAGGTAATATATTTATGATGGGCCTACCTAGCGAAGTCATCAAGGGGCAATGGGATGGAAATATGATCTACCTTAATCACTCCTGTCCATTGACGTTTGTCCTCCGATGGTAGGAGATACACTGTTTCCAGGTCGCTCCTCGTCCTTCCAGTGGCGTGTCACAGGTCCTCAGGTACCTAATCCCATGATTCAGATCTTCCACGCTGGTCCAACCAGTGGTCACTGAGCCTTCGCCTTCCACACACTTGCTCCTTCAATGAGACGTTTTCTCTTGGATCCAGATGCGGTGTCTTCTCTCCAGAACCTCAGGAGATGTGGATCAGTTACAACAGCACTGCTCGTCGTACCAGAGCGGACTCATGGGCGCTAAACTTGCCTTCCCAGAGTCGTCGCCAACTAAATAGTCACAAGTTCTTGGCACTTCTTTGCCCACTAAACATGGCTTCTTCATACTCCCCAGGAGTACACTGTCTTCTGCGGCAATGGTAGACTGTGATGGATGCTGAAATCCACTGAGTAAGGCTCCCAGAACCTCTAATCTTGGGAGCTCACTGACGCTCTTTCGCTTGCGTCAAAGGTCTGTGTAGCTCTGCTGCAGCGCCTCTGTCAGCACTGGGCTAGGTCTCCCAGTGACATCACAGCGGGCTCTGATTGATCAGTCACATCACGTGGCCTCAGCTAGCCAATCACGAGCCTGCTGGCGCCATCGCATCAAGGCACCAAAATGATAGAGACGTCGCCATTTTGTGTGTACAAGGGGCGTAACCCCCCTACCTACAAAACTCATAAATGATAATCTCTCCATGAATACGTAATCTATTCAGTAGCCTATTATATCATATGACTCCTGCATCTCAGGGAACCTGCAAACAAGTTAGTGGATATGACTCTTAATGTTGGCATTGGGGAGAAATAGGAGAGGGCACCATAACAGAGGATACATGTTTAGTGGATTTATCTTGTTCTCTAAGTTTTCCTTGGCTCTGTAATCTTTGAACGTGAACTCAAACACCATCAAAGATCCGTTTCAATAATGAAATGTTGGTGTTATAATGGGAGCATAGACTGTCTATGATCTCATTAGGTAGTTTTTACTTTTAGTACTTTTTTTAGTTTTAGTACTGAGGGCTTTGAAGATTAATTTTATTGACAATCGACATGATTGTAGTAAAAAGTAAAAGGTATAAAAATATGTAAAATATGTATGTAAAATAGTAAATATGTAAAATGTAAATAGTAAAAGGCATTGTAAACAAAATGCTGAGTAATACACTTAACACTTTCTAGTATGCTATAAATGTCTACTAGATACGGGATATAGTGGTCTTAAGCCACTGTGAACAATATGTTCACTTAGATATATTATTGGCTGCTAGGCTAGATTATGTATAATTATTCCAATGTAAAATAAAGAAGTATCTTATGTATTTTCCCATTTGAAGGTATCTAGGTTTGAAGGAGCAAAAATCTGGTCCAAATATGATATTTCTAAGTTCAAAGGATATAAAATATGGTCCAAATATTATATCTAAGTTCGAAGGAACAAACATGTGGGGGAATATACCAGGATTATTGATGAAGAGGAGAATTTCACAGGAACGAAAATGTGGATACTGATACCATGAATTTAAAATTAAATAATAACTGTAAATGATAATAAAGTACAACACAAAAGCTCATTGCTGTATGCAAGGTTCCTATACTGGATTGTAAGTCCACTCCTCTGTAACTTGATAATGGAAATGGGCTGTAGCAAGTAGTGTCCTTATAAATATATATAGATAAATATAGATAACTGTATATATTTTTGATAACTGACCTATCCTGTGTACTTAAGTCTGATCTGGCTCATAAATTGCAGAACACAATTTACCTTCGGGTAAAGCAACATATTTGACTTGCAAATGTAAACAAGAATATGATAAAACAGCTCTAAAACTGCAAGCACTGGTAAGATTTAGGATCTAGGATTTGAACTATATACTCTCTAGCCAAGACCAATGAATATCTGTGATGTTGAACCCAAGGTATAATTACACAAGGTGTATGTAAAGTTGCATACAAAAATTATTATAAACAATAAAATAATCTAACTTGATTAAGTAAGATAATGGATAGGGTAATTAAATAGTTATAGGTTATAGTAAAGAATTATATTCGCAAGATATAAATATTCAGCAATAGTAGTAGTAGTTGTAGTAGTAGGCATTCGTCAATCCTATGGGGGTTATGGAGCTGTGCCCTGGGTGTGTAGTTGTTGTAGTCTAGTTGGATGCAACGCCTGCTGTGGCTGTGAAGGCCAACCGAGAATGACAGTCCCGATTGTAGCGAGCGCAGATAAACGCTGAAGCGGGTGCGTCTGACAGTGGTCGAGACCTCTTCTGAAGTCTATTGTCCTCCGCCTGCCTCAACAGTTCATCCTCGAATTGCTGGAGTCCCCTCTACACTTTGCATCTCCAGGCAGACCAGTCCGCAGCTGCTGCCTCCCAAGTGTTGATGTCGATGTTCATCTGCTTGAGGTCGCGTTTGCAGGCGTCTTTGAAACACAGCTGAGGTCTTCCGGTGGGTCTCCTTCCTGATGCCAGTTTTCCGTACAAGAGGTCCTTCGGTATGCGGGCCATCTTCCATGCATGTGACATGTCCCAGTCATTGCATACGTCTTTGCTTCAGGAGAGTGAACATTGAAGGGAATCCTGTTCTCCCGAGTACTGTGTTGTTGGTGACGTGGTCTTTCCACGTGATGTCAAGGATGCGTCTCAGGTTCTGCATGTGAAAGGTATTGAGCCATCTCTCCTGGCGAGAGCGCAGGGTTCAGAATTCCTAGCCGAAGAAAAGTGTATTCACCACACTTGCCATGTAGACTTGTGCCTTGGTGTGCACCGTCAGTTTGGCATTTTCCCAAATGCGTTTTGTGAGCCTGGCCAGTGTTGTTGCAGCCTTCCCGATACGTCTGTTGAGCTCAGTGTTCAGGGAAAGCGTGTCTGAGATTGTGGAGGCCAGGTACACAAACTCGTGAACTGCCTCCATCACATAGTCTGCGATGTTTATACAGGGTAGCTCACTGACGTCTTGTCTCATCACCTGTGTAGGACAAGCTGATTGTCAGGGAACAGATTGTGGCAAAGCGATTGAGTGCTGCTAGTAGGCTGCGGCCTTCGGCTGTGTGTGTGGTGATGGCCGCGTCGTTGGCGAAGAGGAACTCCCTGAGGATTCGTATCTGTACTTTCATCTTTGCTCGGAGTCTGGATAGATTTTAGAGCTTTCGCTCAGAGTTTGAACAGAGATAGATGGGCTCTGTGGTTGTTCCAAAGGCATGCTTGGCGAGGATCGTGAAGAAGATTCCGAACAGGTTTGGAATAAGAACGTACCCCTGCTTAACACCACTGTTGATGATGAATGGTTCAGAAGTTGAGCCGTCGTACATGACTGTTCCCTTCATGTCCTCGTGGAACGATTGTATCATGCTGAGCAGGGTGTGGGCAGCTAATTTTGGCCAAGATCTTGAAGAGTCCGTCACTGCTCACGAGGTCGAAGGCCTTTGTAAGGTCAATGAAGGCGATGTACAAGGCTTTTCTCTGCTCCCTGCACTTTTCTTGAAGCTGTCTCAGGGAGAACACCATGTCAGTGGTCGACCTCTCTGCTCGGAAACCGCACTGTGACTCAGAGTACACTTTTTCAGCAGGAATCTGAAGCCTGATCAAGACGACCCTGGCGAAGAGTTTGCCGACGAGGCTGAGGAGGGAGATGCCGCGATAGTTGTTGACATCGCATCTGTCATCTTTATTTTTGTAGAGAGTAATGATGTTTGCATCTCTCATGTCTTGTGGCACCGAACCCTCCCTCCAGCACTGGCTCAGAAGTTCATGAAGCTCAGTTTTAAGTGTTCCACGAGCGCACTTGAGAACTTTAAGTGGAATCCCGTCGTCTCCCGAGGCCTTCCCTGAGTAAAGTGAATCAAGTGCTTTCTCAACTTCTTCCACAATCGGTCAAGGTCAAATTCTTCCATGATGAGCAGGCACTCGATTGCATCCAAGGCTTCTACGCTGACCAAGTTCTCTCTAGAGTAAAGTTCAGAGTAATGTTCCACCCGGCAATTCATCTGTTAATCACGGTCTTTAATGATCTCTCCAGTGGCTGACTTCAGAGGAGCCGTCCAGTTTTGTGTAGGGCCTGTTGCCTGTTTGATTCCTTCGTACATGCTTCTTATGTTACCGACAGTGGCCACAGTCTGGATACTGGAACAGAGTCTGAGCCAGTAATCACAGTGCCTCGCAGTTTGTTGAACTCTACTGCGGGTAGTACTGAGGGCCTGTATGTTTCTTTCTGAGGGCAGGTTCTTGTAGGATGAGAAAGCTCGTCTCTTTTCCTCTACGAGGGGTAACAGTTCCTCTGCACTGGCTTCAAACCAATCTGCTGACTTGTTTTGCCTCTTACCGAAGGTGGACATGGCAGTGTTGAAAATAATGCCCCTGAGATGTGACCACCTCTCACTTGCGCTATCGCAGGGTGGTACAGGAAGGGCATTTACCAGCGCAGCAGTGATTTCCTCCACCTTGTGAAGATCACAGGTCTTTTTATGTAAATGCGTGGTCTGTTACCTACTGTACACACAGCTCAGACATCTGTCACAGTATAATTTAAATATTCTAGGGGAAAACGGTATATAATTATGATGTCCCAGAGTGTCCCATGATATGGTACAAGACAAGAAAAAACAGATAAATCAGTGTTCACCAGGTTGGGTTAAAACTATAACAAACATTAATACAGAATATAATATATTTCATATAAACTCAGAACATATAATATCAAAAGTATTTCAGATGGCAATCACTTAATAAATGGCTAAGTAATTAAAAGAAAACTGTCCTCCAGACACAATTAATCTATCTATATACAACAGACACGAACAACTTAACTTATGTAACCAGAACGTCTCGCAGCTAACTTACTCACTCTCGCTGCCACGACCCACAATGCACTCTCTCCGTCTCATCCAGGATGAGGGATGGTAAATAAGGACTTTTTAATATTTACTACCAAAATAACAACCATTTGTTCTCAAAATACATAAGAATGTAAATAAAATATAATATTTATTTACAAAATATAAGTTACATTATTACATGCTTAATTTTACGAATTTAACAAATAGATGAATATTAAAAGGTGGCATCTGGAACTCCCATAACTGAACAGGTTCAGCAAAATTAACTTCCCGAATCTAACAGGTATTAGACGTGTGAAAAAGCAACCGCGCTCCTGTCCCACTGATATTGCCACACCACACGATAATTTACAAAAATAATATATACATACACAGGTAATGATGAAATGGAACAAAATAAGTTTATTTAAATTTATATACGTATCCAGCTAGGAGTACGTAACATGGTCTTCCATCCTTCTTTGGTCTGTGGATTTTCTGGGGCTGGAACTTTACTCTGCAAACGACGAGCGAGTGGTTGGTGGCACAATCTGCGCTCTGGAAGGTGCGGGTCAGTTTGACGTTTCTCAGATTGCTACGCCCTGTAAGCACCAAGTCGAGTTGGTGCCAATGCTTAGATCTGGGGTGTCTCCAGGGAAACCTTGGGCTGGGGCTTGGTGTCGATGAAGGAATTTTTGATGCAGAGATCATGACGACAACAGAACTCCAGGAGGCGCTGCCCACTCTCATTCATCTTCCCAAATCCAACCTGACCCAGGCAGGAAGGCCAAGAGCTGTGATCAGAACCAACTTTTGCATTAAAGTCTCCCAGGAGGAAGACTGACTCTTGTTGAGGTATGTCTCTGAGAGTTAGGCCAAGGTCATCATAAAACTCGTTCTTCGCTGCGGTAGAGGAGGTCAGTGTTGGTGCATAGACCTTGATGAGGCTGACTAATCCTGCTGCTGTATGAAGCTGAAGTTTGATTATCCTTGCAGACCCCTCTGTGGGCGATACTATGGACTCTAACAACCTGTTCCTTATGGCAAATACTTATCAAGGCCATGCTCCCTTACCTTTTCTGGTGGTTTGCCCTGCCAGAAGAAGGTAAAGTCCTTCTCCCGTATGCTGCTGGTCGCAGGCAGACGTGTCTCCTGCAGGGCAACTTTTTTTTTTTGAGATATATACAAGAGTTGTTACATTCTTGTACAGCCACTAGTATGCGTAGCGTTTCGGGCAGGTCCCTGGAATACGATCCCCGCCGCGAAGAATCGTTTTTTCATCCAAGTGCACATTTTACTGTTGCGTTAAACAGAGGCTACAGTTAAGGAATTGCGCCCAGTAAATCCTCCCCGGCCAGGATACGAACCCATGACATAGCGCTCGCGGAACGCCAGGCGAGTGTCTTACCACTACACTACGGAGACTGTTTTCGAGACCACGGAAACTATGTCCATCTGGAGCCTGCGAAATTCATTGTTGATACAGGCGATGAGTCACAATAACGTGGCTAAAGTATGATGACAAGACCACATACTAGAATGTGAAGGGACGACGACGTTTCGGTCCGTCCTGGACCATTCTCAAGTCGATTCTCAATCGACTTGAGAATTTACTGCAAGTAAAATCATGAAATGAGCGCCTGTGTGTAAGCTTGTGTTTATGAATGCAGTGTACCCACCTATTTGCGCTTGCGGGGGTTGAGCCTTGGCTCTTTGGTCCTGCCTCTCAACTGTCAATCAACTGGAAGTATTCACTTAGTTGTATTTACGGGGGTTGAGCTTTGCTCTTTCGGCCCGCCTCTCAACCGTCAATCAACTGTTTACTAACTACACTAACTACTTTTTTTTTCACACCACCACACACACACACCCCAGGAAGCAGCCCGTGACAGCTGACTAACTCCCAGGTACCTATTTACTGCTAGGTAACAGGGGCATTCAGGGTGAAAGAAACTTTGCCCATTTGTTTCTGCCGGGGTGTGGGAATCGAACCCGCGCCACAGAATTACGAGTCTGCGCGCTATCCACCAGGCTACCTGGCCCCTGGGAAGTGTGTGAGTGTGTGTGTGTGTATTCACCTAGTTGTATTCTCCAAGTTGTGCTTGCGGGGGTTGAGCTCTGCTCTTTCGGCCTGCCTCTCAACTGTCAATCAACTGTTACTAATTGCTATTTTTTCACACCACACACACCCCAGGAAGCAGCCCATTACAGCTGACTAACTCCCAGGTACCTATTTACTGCTAGGTAACAAGAGCATCAGGGTGAAAGATGTTACGTACCCTATTGGATACGTATATAAATAAATAATTACTTGTTCCATGCAAATTTACTTGCATGTGCTTATATATTATATCATTACTTGTATGCTTATATCATTTTTATGTGCTTATATGATATTTTGGTAATGATCATCTGGTTGACCATACCATGGGAAACCGTTATTTTTTTTTGTGTGGGTCAGCTAGTCAGCCTTACCATGAGAAAGTTATATTTTGTACTGATCATCAAGTTGGCAAAACCGTGAGAAACCGTTTTAGGTGTCATCTAGTTGGCAATACCGTGAGACAT
>WNGS01000411.1:3674591-3687462 GCA_020271785.1 Procambarus virginalis
AAATAATTAAATAAAAATGAAAATCAATCTAAAAATCTATAAAAATTCAATTATCAAGGCAATCAGAAACATTGAAATGGAATGGGCATCTATATAGTAGGTATATAAAAACGCGCTTTTTCGGATGGAACGTTATGTTAAAATTTCAAAGCAATTGGTGAAGCACTTTTCGGAGATTACAGCATGTGTTGCTATTATGCCCAACAGATGGAGTTGTTTAAAAAAAAATAATTCCTGACACAGGTGAGGCATGTATATAGTAGGTTATATAAAAAGACGCGCCTATTCGAATGCAACGGTGTGTCAAAATTTCAAAGCAATCGGTAAAAAAGTTTCGAAGATTTCCCTCACATGAAAAAACATGAAAAACTGTTTTTCAGAAAAAAGCATGTTTTTTTACCATCATAGACATGACATCCATATAGTATGTATATACAAATCTCCTCGAATGCGAATGGAACGTTGTGTGAATATTTCAAAGCAATCGGTGAAGAACTTTCGGAGATTAGCGATTTGGAACAGATGAACATTTCCATTTTTATTTATATACTAGCAGTAGCCAGCCACAGCAACCTTCACTGTCCCCCAGTCCTCCCCACCACTCCCCACTCCACCACCCTTCTCTCTTCCCATTATGCTGCACTCCCTATCCCTTTGTCCTTCCCTCCATTCTCCATTCCCCCATCCCCTCGTCCCCACCAACCCAAACTCCATCGTCCTTCCCCACCATTATCCCCTCCCTTGTCCCCTCGTCCTCCCCACCATCTCTCACTTCTGTGCCCTCGACATCCCTACCATTCCCCACTCCCTCACCTGATGCCTTCCCAAATGGTCTGATATTCCCATCACTGAAATATAAGAAAAACGGTTATTAAATGAAATGAAAATATTAAAAAAATAAAAAATATACTATACTCACGAAATGATTGGTATGGTAAACAACACAGCTCAATTCCTCAGCAATTCACACAAAATAATTAAATAAAATGAAAATAAATCAAAATCTATAAAAATTCAATTTATCAAGGCAATCAGAAACATTGAAATGGAATTGAAACATTCCATGTGTGTTGCTTTTACATGCAACAGATGGCACTGCTTTTCAAGAAAAGCATAGTTTTACCTGTCACAGGTGTGGTATCTATACTTACGAAATGAACGGCATGGAAAACAACACTGCTCAAATCCCATACAATGTCACACAAAATAATTCACTAAAAAATAAAATAAATAGAAATCTATGAAAATAAAATTTATCAATGCAATCGGAAACATTGAAATGGAATTCGTGACATATATAGTATAGTGTGCATGATGCAATTATGTGCAACAGATGGCGCTGTTTTCAAAAACGCATATTTTTACCTGTCATGAGGATGGCATCTATATAGTATTTATATAAAAAGACGAGCCTATTCGAATGCAACGCTACCTTACCTTGAGGTTACCTTGAGGTGCTTCCGGGGCTTAGCGTCCCTGCGGCCCGGTCGTCGACCAGGCCTCCTGGTTGCTGGACTGACCAAGCAGGCTGTTGGACGCGGCTGCTCGCAGCCTGACGTATGAGTCACAGCCTGGTTGATCAGGTATCCTTTGGAGGTGCTTATCCAGTTCTCTCTTGAACACTGTGAGGGGATTGCCAGTTATGCCCCTTATGTGTAGCAGAAGCGTGTTGAACAGTCTCGGGCCTCTGATGTTGATAGAGTTCTCTCTCAGAGTACCAGTTGCACCTCTGCTTTTCAACGGGGTATTCTGCACATCCTGCCATGTCTTCTGGTCTCATGTGATGTTATTTCTGTGTGCAGGTTTGGGACCAGCCCCTCTAATATTTTCCACGTGTAAATTATTATGTATCTCTCCGCCTGCGCTCAAGGGAATACAGATTTAGGCTCTTTAGTCGGTCCCAATAGTTTAGATGTTTTACTGAGTGGATTCTAGCAGTAAAGGACCTCTGCACGCTCTCCAGGTCAGCAATTTCTCCAGCTGTGAAAGGGGCTGTCATTGTGCAGCAGTACTCCACTCTAGAGAGCACAAGCGTTTTGAAAAGTGTCATCATCGGTATAGCATCTCTAGTGTGAAAAGTTCTTGTTATCCAACCTGTCATTTTTCTTGCAGTTGTGACGGCTACTTTATTGTGTTCTTTAAAGGTAAGGTCTTCCGACATGAGTACACCCAGATCCTTTACATTGCCTTTTCGTTCTATGTTATGATTTGTCTGAGTTTTGTACGTGGTTTCCGTTTTTATATTTTCATTTTTTCCATAGCGCATGAGCTGGAACTTATCTTCGTTAAACACCATATTATTTTCTGTAGCCCATAGAAAGACCTGATCTACATCTGACTGGAGGTTTGCCGTGTCCTCTATGTTGCCTACTCTCATGAAGATCCTAGTGTCATCTGCAAAGGATGATACAGTGCTATAGGTTGTGTTCTTGTCTATGTCCGATATGAGGATGAGAAAAAGTACTGGAGCAAGCACAGTACCCTGGGGGACTGAGCTCTTAACGGTTGATGGGCTGGATTTTATTTTGTTGACTATTACACATTGGGTTCTGTTGGTCAGGAAATTGTAGATCCATCTGCCTATTTTTCCGGTAATTCCTTTTGAGCGCATTTTATGTGCAATAACACCATGGTCACATTTATCAAAAGCTTTTGCGAAATCTGTGTAAATTACATCAGCGTTTTGTTTGTCTTCCATAGCATCTAATGCCATATCATAGTGGTCCAGCAACTGCGACAGGCAAGAGCGCCCTGTTCTGAAACCATGTTGTCCGGGGTTATGGAGATGCTGTGATTCCATGTATTTTGTGATCTTACTTCTTAGCACTCTCTCAAAATTTTTATGATGTGCGATGTTAGTGCTATCGGTCTGTAATTTTTTGCCTCTGCCTTATTTCCTCCTTTATGAAGTGGTGCTATCTCTGCTGTTTTTAGTATATCAGGAATAACGCCAGTATCTAGGCTTTGTCTCCACAGAATGTGAAGGGCCTGCGATAGTGGTTTTTTACAGTTCTTGATGAATATGGAGTTCCAAGAATCCGGGCCTGGTGCAGAGTGCATAGGCATACTGTTTATGGCTTCTTCAAAATCCAGTGGGGATAGGGTGACGTCTGATATATGATTTGATGTTGGTATCATATCCATGAAAAATTCATTTGGGTTATCGATCTTTAGTGCGTTTAATGGCTCGCTGAAGACAGAGTCGTACTGCTTCCTCAGTAGCTCGCTCATTTCTTTGTTGTCATCGGTGAAAGTTCCATCTCCCTTTCGCAGGGGCCCGATACTAGATGTGGTTTTTGATCTTGATTTTGCATAGGAGAAAAAATATTTCGGATTTCTCTCTATTTCACTGATGGCCTTTTGCTCTCTTTGCCTCTCCTGGGTTTTGTATGATTCTTGTAGCTTGAGTTCAATTGTTCCTATTTCTCTACCTAACCTTCTTCGCCGTTCTTGAGATAGGGTGCGACTCTCAAGTTGTTCCGCGATTCGTTTTCTTCGCCTATATAGGGAACGACGTTCTCGTTCCAATCTGCATCTCTTCCTCTTTTTTCTTAGGGGGATGCGGTTTGAACATATTTCTAGTGCTACTGAGCTTATTTTTTCCAGGCACTGGTTCAGGTTCGCATTTTCTAGCTGTTCTTCCCAGTTTATTTCTGTGAAGTCCTGGTTTATTTGCTCCCAGTTTATCTGTTTATTATTGAAGTTGAATTTGCTGAAATCTCCTCCACCGGGAATCTGGACTGGTTTTGAAGGTCTATTCCCCATGGTTGTCATAACTTCAATTAAGTTGTGATCTGAGTAACAGGTATTTGTAATCATTATGTTCCTGATCAATTCATCATTATTAGTGAAAATGAGGTCCAGCGTGTTCTCCTTCCTAGTTGGTTCTACTATTTGCTGGTTTAAGGCAAACCTGTCGCACATCCGTAGCAGGTCATTTGCATGTGCCTGTTCATTAAGGCTACTTCCTGGTATTCTTTCTGATATTACTGTATTAGCCAGGTGCTTCCATTTCAGGTGCCGTAGGTTGAAGTCCCCAAGCAGGATGATGTTCGGAGCTGGATTTGTGAGGTTTTCCAAGCAGTGTTCTACTTTCATTAGTTGGTCTTTAAACTGCTGAGGGTTTGCCTCCGGTGACTTATATACAAGGACAATAACTACATTTAGAATCTCTATTTTGATTATCAGCACTTCCACCATATCATTTGAGGTGTTTAGCAGCTCAGTACAGATGAGTGTGTCTTTGATGTATAGGCTGACCCCACCCTGAAGCCGGTGTTTCCTATCACATCTGAAAAGATTGTACTCTGAGATCCATATTTCACCATCATGGTAGTCCTTTGTGTGGGTTTCTGTTAGGGCTGCAAACACTGCATTTGCCTCATGAAGGAGACCATCTATAAAGTGAACTTTGTTGGATTTGCGTGTTTTTATACCTTGAATGTTGGCAAATATAAATGATGTTATCGTGGTAGTGGAAGTGCTGGATGCCTTACTTGGTGTTAATATCTGAGGCTCCGGTAAGGAGGCCACTGTGTTTGCGTCCAGGGTGTGTTGTTTTCGAAGTGATTCGTCCAGTTTCGGTAGTGGGGCGAGTGTTGTGTGGTGTAGTACCTGTGTGTTTGTTGGTAATGTGTATTCCAGTCTTGTGGGTATCTCCCTTCCCCTCTGTAATCCTGTAGTGGTTCCATCTGACTGTTCCTCTCTCTTATATTTTCTGCTCTGTTTCTGCCTTCCTCTAAAAAATTGCCAGTAGTGTCATATTGATCTTCCCGTCTATAACGTTGTGTACCTCTCACGTGGAATTCCGGACACTGAAGATTGTAGCATTTTTTGTCCCTAATTGAAAATTGACATAATTTGGGGTGGAAGTATCTACACCCTGTTCCAAAACGGCATGTACCCCTCGCCAACATGTTCCTGCATTTTCGAGGATGCAGAAAATGGCATTTTGTTCCTAATTTTCCATATTTGCATATTCCTTTAGCGTAGAATTTGCAAATGTGTTCCGGTTTTGCGTTTTTCAAGGTATTTATATCTGTGTCTGTCTTGTCTACCTCTTTATTGGAGCCATCTCCGCTTTTCGTCCCAATTCCTTCATTTATGCACTCTGTCTCACTGTTGCTCTCATCGTTTATATTACCTGGCTCTGCAATATTGCTGCTATTATGTACTACAATACCCTCTTCCTCCACATTACTGCTGCGGTTCTCTAAACTATCTGTTCCTGGATTTTGGTCGTTAACCAATGTTGTCTTTTCCCAGTCCGCATATATCACTGGTAGCTTGTCTGTGAATGGTAATCTCTGTGACTCGGGAATATTTTTCATCAGTTTAGTTATGTTCTCTAACATTAATCTGTCATCTTTGCAGACCCAGTAAATTCCTTGCCTTTTTGTGCATCCTGGAGATACTTTTGTACAGCCCAGGTGAAATCTTATGTTACAGATGCAACACGTCACGCCTACAGTACGTTTTCCCAGTACTCCCGAGCACTCGCCACACCTCTCCATTGTCTGATGTATTGTGTTGTATTTGTGGTTTACTGTGTGGATCACTTGTTGATGTCAGTCCTTTTAACTCTTTATAAAATTATATGTATATATTTATATATTTAATATTTATAATATTATATGTATACCGTATATTTGTAATATTATGTATGTTATTTTGTTCAAACTTCATGGGAGGTACTTAGAGTAGGGTAGCGAAGCTGGTCCCGGTGTGGTACAGGTGACCTCTTGTCGGCACAGGTTGATGTCACCAGTTTCCAGTTACTCGATTTATGACACTGATTTATTCTTTGCTTGTATTCTTACAAGGAATTTTCCGCCTAATTTCCGGCTTGCAATGGTATTCCCTTCTATTTTGACGCCCGGGTGCTTGAGGAGGCATACTCTTGCACCCGTAGAATTGTAGTACCCAAAGTCGAGAGCGAGGGGAACCTTTTATTGTCAATCCCCCTTTCGTCACTGAAGCCGATCTCGACGGACTGTAGGTTCTTAATGTGGCGTTTGTGGGGCGTATACTCACGACGCACCCCTGGGAGGCCCCGGCATGATCGGTGATAGCTTCTTGTTGGGTGTCCTCCCTCTAATTGTGGCTCCATGGTGGGTGTGGGGGCACATTCGTGAATGAATGTTTCTTTTTCGTAGCGATGATGTGTACTGTTTCTACTGTTTCTCCTTTACCTTCTCAGGCTCGTGGGGTGGGCAACCAAGCCCCCGAGTCGGTCCGTGTTGGAAGACCGGGCTCTGTAGGCTCCGCTGCATTGGGCCCCGACCTTGCTCCTCCTTTGGCCTCTCTGGCTCTTCCCCTCGGCTCCCCTCCCTCCTCTGTGGTTGAGTCGAGCCCCAAGCCCCCAGTGGGGACTACCTCGTCCCCTAGCGTGGCTCCATCTCTAGTTGTAACTAATGTGCCTTTTGACCCCTCTATCTCTGGGGGTTCTCAACGCCGTCCTCGTCACGGCCGCCCTCGCTCGATTCCTTCCCGTTCTGATACCTATCACGCTTTGTTTTGTCCCGCTTCGTGGGCCAAATATTTTGATCTCCTCCCTCTTGATTCTGCGCCTCCGGACGATTTCTCCCTCCATCGACATCTCGTTGATTCCGTGGATGCCTCTGTTACCTTCAACCCCACTCGTCTCGGTACCCGTGTCGTTGCTGCTCCTTCCCAGGATGCAGCTTCCCGCTTGGCTGCCTTATCCTGCCTTGGCGAGACCCCTGTTCGGGTCTCAAAGAACGCTCAGTTGAATGCCAGTGTTGGCACTATTCTCCTCCCGCCTTATGGTGACGATATTCGACATATCCTTAATGCCAGGGCCATTCTATTCTCCAGGTGGACACGTTTACTCGTCCCCCTCGTGGTAGTCGCCGTCAACCCCTTCGGGTTGTGAAGATTACCTTTGATGGTCGAACCTTTCTACCCTCTGTCATTCTTGCTGGTGCCAGGTGCTTTGTCCAAGAGTACATTCCTTCTCCTAGGCTCTGTAACAAGTGCTGGAGGTTTGCGCATGGTGCCGTCCGCTGCTCTGGGACTGTCTCTCTCTGTCCTTTGTGTGGTGGTGAAGGTCACTCTAAGTCGGAGTGCACTTCTCCCCAGGCTCGTTGCCTCAACTGCGGTGAGGCCCATCCTACCTTCTCCCGTGCGTGTGTCCATTACAAGCTTGAGGCAGCCGTCCTCAACTTGAAGCACCGGGAGCGTTTATCTTTTCCTGAAGCGAGGCGCCAGGTTCGCCGGCTCCCGCCTTATGCTAATATCTTTTATGCTCACGTGTTGCGCTCTTCCTCTCCTCGTCCTTCCCACCTTCCTCAGACTCACAACCATTTCCGGGCCTTGGACCCTGATACGCCCACTGCCCCCTCCTCTGTTCCTTTGAATTCTGTCCCGAAGGATTCACCTCCTGGTCCTCTGTCTGGGGTTCCCCTTCTTTCTACCCGGTCTGTCATGTCTCCTGTGTCTTCTTTCTCGTCTCCCTCCATTCCTCCTTCCCATCCTTCCCCTCCGTCTCTTGACTCTCCCCACTGCCTGTCGGTGTGGGCTGATGTCCATCACTCTCCAAACGGCCGTCGTGTGTGCTCTCGTTCAGTTTCTCCTGTTGAGACGCTAGAATCCTTTGCCCAGTACGTAGTTGCTGGGACACCTGTCTCTTTAAGTCAGAAGCGTAAGCCTGGCTCCTCTCCTTCCTCCTCCCCGGCGGGTAAGAAGGTTTCGCTTTCTTCCTCGGCCCCTACTTCTGCCTCTATCGCTTCTTCCCCTCCCATTTCGGTGGTTGCGCCCCCTGTTCCTGCTATGGAGGTTTCTTTGGCCCCCGCTTCCCTCTCGGTTGTTGCCCTTTCTGAGGTGCGCTCCCCTCTTTCTACTCCCCCTCTTCCTGCTGCTGTCCTTGACTGCTCCTCTACGTTGTCTCCTCCTCCGGACCCCGCCCGCCCACCTCTGGTCTGTTCTCCCGCTTCCTTCCCTCCGTCTTTGCTCAGTTTACCCATGCCCCCTAACCCTGACGTTTTCGTGGCTATTCCTTTCTCTCTCTCCCCCCCCCCACAACAGCTGGGGCTCCTAATTCTTCTGCTCTCTTGATTCGCTCTGATGTTCCCTTTGTCCCTTTACTTTTTCCTTTGCCTCTCCATTGTTCTGCTGCTCGTATCTTTGTGGGAACCACAAAAAACACCACCTGGACTCCTTGCCGGATCCTGTGCTCCTGCTGGGTGATTTCAATTGTCGTCATTCTCTTTGGGGTGATATTCTGACGAATACCCGAGGTCGCCTTCTTGAGCCGTTTATCCTCTCTTCTTCCCTGTCTCTTTTGAATTCTGGTGAGCCCACTCATTTGGACTCTCGGACTCGCACCCTTTCTTGTCTTGATCATTCTTTTTGCTCTTCTTCTCTTTACTTAGATTTCTTGATGACCTCCATGGCAGTGACCATTTCCCCAACCTTGTTTCCTTTTTCTCTTTTCGTCCTTCCCTCTCCTTCCGTAGGTTGCAGTTTGCTAAAGCGGACTGGAACCTATTTACACTCAGTGCTGCTCTCTCTGACCTCTTCCTTCTGCCTCTCCCTCGCGCTCTCCTTTTTCATGACCCTGTCTTCGAGGCTGCCCTCCGCTCTATTCCTCGCTCTTCCTCTCGGGGTCCACGGAAGTGCGTTCCCTGGTGGAATTCAGGAAGAGGCACCGCCGCCGGCAGACGGCCGGTTCTTTTCTTTTCTTTCGGAAAGCAAGTGCAGTGGCCCGTAGGGCCATCCTTATGGCTAAACGTGAATGTTGGGCTTCTTATGTCTCCACAGTTACGTCCGAAACTTCCCTGTCACAGATCTGGAAGCATATCCGCAAGATAGCAGGTAAGTTCGTTCCCGATGTTTCACCGGTCCTTCACCTCCGTGGTACTCTTGTGGCGGACCCGTTGCAGGTCGCTACCGAACTGGGTTCCCACTTTTCTTCTGTTAGCTCTGGCCGGCATCGAGCCAGTCTCTGAGGACTGGCTCGATGCCGTTGTCCTCCCTGTTCGCAAACCAGGGTCTCTGGGAACTTGCCCTAAGGACTTTCGCCCTATTGCCCTGACAAGTTGTGTCTGCAAACTCTTTGAACGTATGGTTAACGTTCGTCTGCTGTGGTTCCTGGAACACCATCACCTCCTCTCCCCTTCTCAATTTGGTTTCCGCAAGTGCCGCAGCACGACAGATGTCCTGGTGAACATGGAGGTCTATATTCGTAATGCTTTTGCTGCGAGGACCTCCGTTGTTGCCGTCCTTTTTGACCTGGAAAAGGCTTACAACACCACTTGGCGATATCATATTCTATCCCACCTTCATTCTTTTGGCCTTCGTGGTCATCTCCCTCTCTTTCTCCGCAGCTTCCTCTCTCGTCGTTCCTTTCGGGTGCGCATTGGTACCGCACTTTCTGCCTCTTTTCAGCAATACGAAGGTGTGCCCCAGGGTAGTGTTCTGAGCACTATTCTTTTTCCGGTTGCCCTCAATGGTCTTCTTTCCTCTCTTCCTTCAGGTGTCTTCTCCGCTCTCTATGTCGATGATCTTACCCTTTGCTGTCAGGGTGATGATTTGCCTCTCCTTCAGCGCTGGCTTCAACTTGCGATTGATGCCGTGTCGTCTTGGGCCACCGATCATGGCTTCAAGTTCTCTACTTCTAAGACTTGTGCCATGTCTTTTACTCGGAAACGGGTCGTTCTTCGTCCCTCTTTGTCACTTTATGGTCATTCCCTTGAGTACAAAGATTCTGCGAAGCTTTTGGGGTTATTCCTTGACACTCGTTTGTCTTGGTCTCCCCATATCTCTTACCTCCGTGTTGAGTGCTCTAAGGCCCTTACCCTCCTTTGGGTATTGTCCCATACTTCTTGGGGAGCGGATAGGCGCACTCTACTTGCTTTACATTCCTCTCTCGTCCTGTCTAAGCTCGATTATGGTTGCCTTGCTTACTCCTCTGCTTCTCCTTTTACTCTTCGCCGTCTTGATGCTTTGCACCATACTGGGTTGTGCCTCAGTTCTGGTGCCTTTTGTTCGGCTCCCGTCCTTAGCTTGTATGTTGACACTGGATTCCTGTCTCTCCAGGACCGCCGTGATCGCTACTGTCTTCGCTATCTTGCGCGGTCCTTACAACATCCTTCCTCTCGCCTCTGTCGTGCTTTAACTTTTACCCCTCCTTCGGTTCCTGTTCCTCTTCACCTCCTCCCTCTTTCTGTCCGGTTATCTCGCTTACAGGATTCTCTTTCCGTTCGTGTTTCTAATGTTTCTCCTCGTGTTGTTCCTTCTTTGCCCCCGTGGAGCGTCCCCCTTCCCCAGTTTTGTACACCCTTGACCCGCGTCACTAAAGTTTTCCTTGAGCACTTTTTTTCTCAGTCCCACTCCGTTTGTGTCTTCACCGATGGGTCTAAGTCTGCAGACGGTGTTGGCTACTCTGTTGTTTTTCCTGATCGCACTTATATGTGTCGCTTACCTCCGGAGACTAGCATCTTCACAACAGAGCTTTATGCTATTCTCTATGTGTTGGAAATTTCCAACACTTATCATCTATTATTATATTATAATAAATTACCATTACCTTACTAATTGCAGTAGTTCTTAACACCACTAACAGTAGTGTTAATATAATTTAATCTGAGCATATTGCTGATAATATGACTCCTGATAATGTAAATCGAGAGTTATTAATTGAAATTATTTAGTAACAGTTTTTTATTCTGTTACGATCGAATGCTCTGGAGAAGTATAAATATTATCTCCATTTCTCGTTAGAGATCATTTATCGAGAATATTATAATTATTAAATCCCTATAATTGCAACCCAGTTCATATTATCGCATTTCATCCATAATTGCGCAGAAAAGAATAATTCGTGTTTAATAATTTCCGTGGTGAATGCGAGAGCGGGGAGGGAGGAAGGCGGAGACGCCATTACTCAACAAGGCTTGGTGACGAGGCAGCGTGGGTGAAGCACATGGCAGTTGCTGGGAATTCTTATCGACAAGAATTACGTTGATACCCAGTTAATAAGTGAAATTTACTTGCCTATGTGTTCTCTAGTGCCTCGTCAGTTAATAACGCGTCGACAATTAGAACCAGGACTCATAATTAAGTGTGCACAGCAGTGAACATTGGGACCGGCAGACGCGAATTTCGGCAGACCTCAGTACTCTGTTACGCTCACATAAGTATTTCCCTAGTTTTGATGCATCAAAGTAGGTAGTACATTTGTGAGTAGTTTGTCGTCAGGAAGAATGAACATCAAAAATAACATGTTAGTAATGTTTATCACTCATCTCAGTTTCATGAATATCTGAACATAATTTGTAGCCTAGTCAATTGCTACTTTACATTTCTTGTATTACAGCGTGTATTTGAAGTGTCAGCAAGATTCTCATCAATCGTGTTATTTACCTCGAGTTCTTTCTCTATGGGGATTCCGTGACCACGAGGACGAATGATGAACTGGCATTAGAAATCATCTTACAGCTAAGACACATTTTTCTTACAAATTAATTCAATTTGATTATTGATTCTATAATTCATATAGCAATTTCCATAGAATGATTATTGCCAGATTTGGTAATTGTTTATGCTTTAACTGTGCTCAATATTTTGCTCAGTGATTAATGATGATTAATGATCATAATGATTATAATTCGATTACCATATATTTGAATATATTGTAGTTAGATTTACCATGTTATTAATACCACAATGAACTAGTGACGAACCACACTGGTTCCTAGATATATATGAACTTCTAGAAATAACCCCCCAATGTTGATATTTGAGGCTTTGGCTTTAATTAATAATTACAGTCTTTAAGTCTTAATTAATAATTACAGTCTTTATTTCAAGTGATTATTCATTAAATGAGTATCCATAGACACTGGTTCTCTAGTGTCATTCACATGATCACTTTTATTTGTTTTCCCTCTTTTCTCAAAAGTGGGTGGTCCTTCGAGTTATTTCAATACAATAATTAAATAATTTAATTTTTGAGTTCAAGCCCCAGATACCCAACACTATGCTCTTCGTCTCCTGCTTTCTCGTTGTCAGTCTTCCTTTGTTGTTGTTGTTGACTCTCGTAGTGCCCTCGTGGCTCTCGGGGCCTTTAATTCGGTCCATCCAGTGGTTGTTGAGATCCAGTATTGGCAAGTTCTAGTTCACAGTAAATTTAAGTCGGTTGAGTTTTGTTGGGTTCCCATCCATATTGGTGTGTCTTTAAATGAGTGTGCGGATACTGCTGCCAAGGAAGCTGTCCGCTCTTGTCCCATCTGTCGTAAAGGTATCCCATATTCCGACTTTTACCTGGTTATCCATTCCTCCATCCTTACCCGTTGGCAGGCTTCTTGGTCGTCTGTTACTGGTAACAAACTACGTACTCTTAAATGTTGTGATTCCTCGTGGCCGTCCTCCTACCACCGTAACCGGCGATGGGAAACAGCTCTGGCGAGTTTGCATATTGGCCATGCTCGCTTAACCCATGGTTACTTGATGGAGCGCCGGCCTGCTCCTTATTGTCCTAATTGCTTTGTCCCTCTTACGGTCGTGCATGTCCTTCTTGAATGTCCTGACTTCCAGGACGAGCGTATGTCTTGCTTTCCGACCGCCCCTCGCGGTCACCTGTCCCTCAATTGAATTCTTGGTGACTCGGATACTTTTGATATCATTCGCCTATGCGTTTTTGTTCTCGTATTGGCATCTACTGTTCTCTCCCACATATGTTCAATTGTTGCCTGCAATGTAGAGAACGCTCGGGAATAGTGAACATGATTCTTACAGCAGGCGTGGGAGAATTAGAAGGGTGGGAACACCGTCACAATATATATATATATATATATATATATATATATATATATAATATATATATATATATATATATATATATATATAT
>WNGS01000411.1:3691615-3713056 GCA_020271785.1 Procambarus virginalis
ATAACTGGCCTACTCCTGTGACAGGTAAGTAAGTAAGTAATTATCAAAAAGAAGGCACCAAACCGGGACTATGTACACCATCAAATGTGCGGATAAATCAGAAGGGCGCTAAATATCACCAAAATTCTCGAAGAGCCGAGAAATTGCGAAAATAGAAATTTGGCCTGTGGGATAGGCCCTTTAGGGAGCCAATATGGCGCTGGCAAGTCTGTTCTCCCGCCAAAACTGTGTGACGTCAGTGGCGCCAGATTGGTCACCGTCAGCGACATGGCACTGGGAGCCAATGAAAACCAACTTTGGGAAAAGTGACGTCACATAGGCATGGGGGTCCGCCGTGTTGGCGCCAGGCGACATCAGTCTTTCACGACACGTCCGAGAGGTAGGACGCGCGATCGGTCATCCTGTCAGAGTGACGGATTTACCGAACTCCGGTGGATTTAAGCGTCTCCAGTTGTTGGCACGCACTCTGTGAGGTCTCCTGCAACCCAGAAGTGGCTCAGATAAGGAATTGACAGAATATTGAGCAACAAGTGCTCAGGGACAGGTGCGTTGCAAGAAGTGGGCCGGGCATCGACGTGTGTCGTCGTTGGCAGTTCACCAGTATAAGAGACAGCTTAGTGGCCGGGCCACCCACCGTGAGTGAACCGGGTTGACAGCCTTGTCAACCAGGTTGAACGTGTGATCGACGATCCTGTCAAGTTTGACAGTAACCCCACCTTCGTGGAACCCTACGAGTCAACAGTTGGATGCAAGCACGTCGAGAAGTCTTCCCAAATACCTAGCGATATATCTAGACGACGAGGGAATTGACAGTGTTGTGAGCTTCAAGTGCTCTGAAGTCGGGTGCTGTGCGTGTGAAGCTTAAGCAGCATCGTCTGGTACGGCTGGTAACTTCACCGTGACTTCGTAGTGGTGAGAGACAGTTCCTCTGGGAGTACAGTGACAAGAACTAATTGGGAAACGTACGACGACCGCCGAGACGTAGGCTGGCTGCCGTAGTTGGGAGGAAAGTTGACGGCCAGGAGACCGACTTCGACCCTGCGACGTACTGTAGAGGAAGGAGCACGGACCTGCTGTGTACAGAAGCGGCGAGACGTGACATCCTAAGGCGTGGGGCTTGTGTTTCTGGATGAACGAGGCGAGAGCCTGGACCAGGAGCTACAACCCAACTGTCATCCTAGGATAGGTGAAGTAGGTGTTTACAGTTACCCTCCCATTTCCCCTTTAGTTAGCTAATATATTCTTGTCAGGATATTTTATATGTCGTGAGCAAGTCTCACTTGAGTTTAAGTCACAGAGAGCACAGTGTGCGGTGAGCCTGCCCAGAGCGCTCACAATATCAGTTTACATATATATCTATGTGTGGGTGTGTGCAAGCACCAAGATTCATCAGAGAATTTACTGTGACTATTATTATTAATTTCCTGTGAGTATTATTATTATATATATTGGTAGTAAACCAGATATTGGTGTGTTGATCTCTATAATCTATTGATATAAATGCCTGTGGATTGATCTCTATAATCTATTGATATAAGTGCCCGTGTGTTGATCACTACATTCTATCGATATAAATGCCCATGTGTTGATCTCTATGATCTATTAATATAAATGCCTGTGTATTGATCTTCATGATGTATATATATATATATATATATATATATATATATATATATATATATATATATATATATATATATATATATATATATATATATATATATGCCTGACATTTTATTACTGATTTATATATGACATGCCTGTGTACTGAATAATATCATATACGTGGAGTGATCGTCAGTGATATCTCTTTAAGAGAAAGTATAGATATAAAGAAAAGTTCAGTGATCAAGTGAGTGCATTCACAGTAAATATTATTAAGAATAGAGTAATCTTTTGGTACGGTGAAAAGTCACTGTGAGAGTATTGTGAATAAGATGTTGATCATGAGTCCAGTGAAATCATAAGTAAGCCATGTGAATGTTGAATAGTGTTTTGGAAAAAGTTAAATAAACGGGGATCGTGACAGAATAAGAAACAAGTACTAGTCTGTTCCCACGATCGCGAGGGTCCCGGTCAGCTGAGTCTGACAGGTGACGCGTGGCGCGGCCGATGTTACCATATCGGTGTGCTCTAGAATATTATGCTATGAATGGAACAATTGTCATATATTAATTCTGATACATTGATGCATATATATTTCTCGTTGTCTTTTAAGTAAAATACCAAAACTCTTTGGTGTTTGATATCATCCCCTCCATTTATCTTGTGACCGTGTAACGAAGTAAAGCTGAGTGGTCTGCCTGATACCACATTATTGGAATTTGCTCTTGCCACAATTACACCTGACCACTGCAGTGTTACTGGACACAAGAAAACCAGTTGGCGACCTTGAAGGCTGTGTAAGAGTTCGGTGTCGGGGTGGGCCACAGATTGAGGGAACGATCTGTGCTCTCACTCATCTTATAATCTAAAGGCCGGTTGTGAGATCGACTGGGATACTCTCCGAGGCCAGCAGTGGAGCCTAGAGGATTGAGGGAAGACCCGCCGAACGACGGTGAGTAAGGGTTATTGTTGGAGCAACCACCTGGGAAGGAGATCCAGTCTATTGTTGCTTTAACCCTTCCCTAACGAGTACACCGTGAAACCCCGACAATATATATATATATATATATATATATATATATATATATATATATATATATATATATATATATATATATATATATATATATATATATATATATATATCCTAGAGAATGGAGGCTCAGTTAAACTCCTCAGTTAGTTTGAAAGTTTACTGAAGAAAAACATGTACACATATAAATGGCTTAAAGAAATGTCTATGTTGGAATCATCCGCTGGCGGCAGCATTTCTCAATGACACGTCTCATGCAACACGGTCAGCTGACTGGGTCTACTCCTCCAGCGCGGGCATACACCTCGCACCTCTGGTAGCACGATCAGCTGACAGCTACAGCTGTCAGAGATTGGTGATTCTCCCACGCCTCTAGCAAGGCGTGGGAGAATCAGCTGGATGTTTCAGAGTACGTTGGTGCCTCCTTGCACATCGACTACCCTTCCCGGACCCTCCTCCACGCTGAGCTCATTGCTGCCGTGAGGGGGGGGCTTAGTGGGCGGCTGCACAAGTGTGATACTCCTTGGGACAGTCCTCTGTCCATTTGTAGCCTTGTGCTCCTGCTGCTGTCCTCTCCAATTGTGCTGAGCACCTTTTCCTTTTCCTTCTGTTTCGTTTTTCTCCCCCCCTCTTCTCCTATCTGCCTGTCGTTTCCTGCCGACCTTTTGCTTGTTTTGGTAATTCCTTTGGACTTCTTCTATTTTGACGCCCAGATGCTTGAGGAGACATACTCTTGCGCCCGTAGAACTGTAATACCCAACGTCGAGAGCGAGGGGAACCTTTTATTGTCAATCCCCCTTTCGTCACTGAACCCGATCTCGATGAACTGTCAGTTCTAAAGGTTGCGTTTGTGGGGCGTATACTCAGGACGCACCCCTGGGAGGCCCCGGCATGATCGGCGATAGCTTCTTTTTGGGTGTCCTGCCTCTAATTGTGGCTCCATGGTGGGTGTGGGGGCACATTCGTGAATGAATGTTTCTTTTCGTAGCGATGATATATACTGTTTCAACTGTTTCTCCTTTACCTTCTCAGGCTCGTGGGGTGGGCGACCAAGCGCCCGAGTCGGTCCGTGTTGGAAAACCGGGCTCTGTAGCCTTCGCTACATTGGGCCCCGACCTTGCTCCTCCTTTGGCCTCTCTGACTCCTCCCCTCGGCTCCCCTCCCTCCTCTGTGGTTGGGTCGAGCCCCAGGCCCCCAGTGGTGACTACCTCGTCCCCTGGCGCGGCTTCGTCTCTCATTGTGACTACTGCGCCTTTTACCCCCGTGACCTCCGGAGGTTCTCAACGCCGTTCCCACAACGGCCGCACTCACACGCTCCCTTCCCGTAATAGTACTTACAACGCCTTGTTTGGTCCTGCCACGTGGGCTAAATACTTTGATCTCCACCATCTGGATTCTACTCCTCCTGACGATTTCTCCCTCCATAATCTCCTTGTTGATTCAGTAGATGCCTCTGTTACTTTTAACTCCACCAGTTACAGTATGTGTGTCGTCGCTGCTGCTTCTCAGGATGCAGCTACTCGCTTAGCCGCTTTGTCCTGCATTGGCGAGACCCCTGTCCGGGTCTCCAAGAACGTTTAGTTAAATGCCAGTGTTGGCACTGTTCTCCTCCCACACCATGTTGCAACTGGTGTTTTGGACCTCAAAGATTGCCAGGAGGATATTAAACATATCCTCGAAGCCCAAGGACATCTGTCCTCCAGGTGGACACGTTTACTCGACCCCCTCGTGGTCATCGCCGTCAGCCCCTTGGAGTTGTAAAAATCACCTTTGACAGTAGGACCCTTCCACCCTCTGTTATTCTTGCTGGTGCCAGATGCTCCGTTCAGGAGTACATTCCCTCTCCTAGACTATGCAATAAGTGTTAGAAGTTCGGGCACAGTGTCCTCAAATGCACCAGTACTGTGTATCTGCGCCCCTTGTGTGGGGACGATATTCATTCTAAGTCCGAGTGCACTTGTCCCCAGGCTCGCTGCCTCAATTGCGGTGAAGCCCACCCTACCTTCTCATGCTCGTGTATGCACTACAGACTCGATGAAGCCGTGCCCAACTTGAAGCACCGTGATCGTCTGTTTTTTCCTGAAGCGAGACGCCAAGTTCGTCATCTCACCCCTTTCGCGGGCGTCTCCTACGCTCGCGTATTGCGTTCTACCTCTTCTCGTCCTTCCCGTCTTCCTCAGTCTCACAACCGTTTCCAGGCCTTAAACCCGACCACAACCACCACCACCTCCCCTATTGCTTTGCCTCCTGTCCCATCCCGGTTCTCCATCTGGGATTTCCCCCCTTCCTACCAGTCCGCCATATCTCCTTTGTCTTCTTCCCCATCTCCCCCCACTCTTTCTTCCCGACCCTCCCCCAGTCTCTTGACCCACCACGCCACCTGTCGGTGCAGGCTGATATCCATCATCCTCCAGCAACCTTCGTGTTGTTCGCTCTCGTTCCTCTTCTCCTGCTGAGACCATTGAGTCTGTCACCCGGTACGTTGTTACTGGAACGCCTGTCTCTTTGAGTCAGAAACGTAAGCCTGCCTTCTCTCTGCGGGAAGGAGGTTCGCTTCTTCCTCACCCCCTCCCTCTGACTGTCACTACATCCCCTCCCATTTCAGTAGTCGAAATGGGAGGAGATGTCCCCTCCCATTTCGATACTGAAATGGGTTGTCTGAAATCCCTATTGTCTGAAAATTTCGACTACTGAAATGGGATTGTCCCCTGTCTCTAATATGGAGGTTTCTTCCGCCCCCGATTCCCTTTCTGGTGCTACCCTTCCTGAGGTGCACTCCCTGATTTCTGCCCCCCCCCCCCTCCTCCAACTGTCCTTGCCTGCCGCTCTCAGTTGTCCTCTCTCCTCCGGACCCCGTCAGTCCGCCTCTGGTCTGTTCTCTCGCTCCTCCCCTCTCTCCTTGCTAAGTTTACCCATGCCCCCTAACCCTGATTTTGCCGGACCCTGCCCCTGATCCAGACCCTGATCCTGACCCTGATCCTGAGATTCTTTAATAAAACTGTGTTCCTCTTTACCTGTATTTCTTTCTTGTTCTCTCTTACTGTCCCTTCTCTTGATAATGTCTATTCTTCAGTGGAATATTCGTGGATTTTATGCAAATTCCATGAACTCCAACTTCTCATCACACAGTTTACGCCACTTTGTGTTTGTCTCCAGGAACCCATGCTTGGTGCTCGTCCTGGTCACTTTCGTGGTTATTCCTTTCTTTCTCCCCCCCCCCCACAGCTCTTGCTGGGGCCCATAACTCTACTGCTCTCATAATTCGTTCTGATATTCCCTTCGTCTCCCTACTTCTTCCGTCCCCTATCCATTGTTCTGCTGCCCGTGTTTTTGTGGGTAAATGGTATACAGTCTGTTCCATTTAACTCCTTCCAAATGTCCCTCTTTCCCTTCCTGATCTTAAGCACCTCCTGGACTCCTTGCCAGAGCCGGTGCTTCTTTTGAGTGATTTCAACTGTCGACATTCCCTCTGGGGTGATGTTCCGACAAACACCCAAGCCCGTCTTCTCGAACCGTTCGTCCTCGCTTCATCTCTTTCTCTTCTGAATTCTGGTGAGCCCACTTATGTGGACTCTCGAACTCGCACCCTTTCCTGTCTTGATCTTTCTCTCTGCTCGTCGTCCCTCTACTTAGATTTCACGTGGCAGGTTCTTGATGACCTCCATAACATTGATCATTTCCCCATCCTCGTTTCCTTTTTCTCTTTCCACCCTCCCCTTTCCTTCCCTAGGTGGCAGTTTGCCAAGGCTGACTGGTGCCTATTCACCCTCCGTGCTACTCTCTCTGAGCTCTCCTCTCTGCCTCTTCCTTGTGCCCTCCTCCTTTTTTATGACACTGTCTTGAACGCTGCCCTCAGCTTTATCCCTCGCTCTTCCTCCCGGGCACACGGAAGTGTGTTCCCTGGTGGAATGCAGACTGTGCTCGGGCTGTCCGGTGTAAGCGTGTAGCCTGGAAAAAACACTGCCGCTGGCAGACGGCTGATTCTTTTATTCTGTTTCGGAAGGCAAGTGCAGTGGCTCGTAGGGCCATCTGTACTGCTAAACGTGAGAGTTGGAAATGTTATGTTTCCACCATCACGTCCGATACTCCTCTCCCACAGATCTGGAAGAAGATCCTCAAGATTACGGGCAAGTTCGTTCCAGATATCTCGCTGGTTCTCCACCTCCGTGGGACTCTTTGTGGCGGATCCAGTGAAGGTCGCGGCCGAACTGGGTTCCCACTTTTCTTCTGTTAGCTCTGGTTCTCATCTTCCTCAATCCTTCGTTCTCCCTAAGACTGTTCTTGAATCTTCTCCTTTAGATTTCCACACTCATCTCCGCCTTCCCTATAACGATCCTTTCTCTCTTTCTGAACTTCAGTCTGCCCTGGCCCTCTGCGGATCTACGGCAGCGGGCTTGGATGACGTTCATTATGAGATGCTTCGCCATCTCCCTCCGTGCACGTTTCAGTATTTACTGAATCTGTATAACCAGGTCTGGGAGTCGTCGTCCGTCCCTGAGGACTGGCTCGATGCCGTTGTACTCCCTATTCGGAAACCAGGGTCTCTCGGTACGTCCCCTAAGGACTTCCGCCCTATTGCTCTCACTAGTTGTGTTTGCAAGCTGTTTGAGCGTATGGTAAACGTCCATCTGATATGGTTCTTGGAACACCATCACCACCTCTCTCCTTCTCAATTTGGTTTTCGCAAGTGCCGCAGCACGACTGATGTCCTGGTGAACTTGGAGGTCTATATTTGTACTACTTTTGCTGCGAAGACCTCAGTTGTTGCTGTCCTTTTTGACCTGGAAAAGGCTTATGATATGTATTGGAGATACCATATTCTGTCACAACTTCGTTCTTTTGGCCTTCGTGGTAATCTCCCTCTCTTCCTTCAAAGCTTTCTCTCTCGTCGTACCTTTCGCGTCAGGCTTGGTGCCACTCTCTCTGCCTCTTTTCGGCAGTGTGAAGGTAGTGTTCTGAGTACTACTCTTTTTCTGGTTGCCCTCAATGGTCTCGTTTCCTCCCTTCCTTCTTTCTTCTCTTCCTTCTGGCGTCTTCTCCGCTCTTTATGTTGATGATCTTATTCTTTGCTGTCGAAGTGATGATTCGCCACTCCTTCAATGGCGGCTTCAACTTGCGATTTTTGCCGTGTTATCTTGGGCCACCAATCATGGCTTCAAGTTCTCTACTACTAAGACTTGTGCCATGACTTTTACTCAGAAGCAGGTCGTTCTTCATCCCTCTTTGTCACTTTATGGTCATCCCCTTGAGTACAAAGATTCCGCGAAGCTTTTTGGGTTATTCTTTGACCCTCGTTTGTCTTGGTTGCCCCATGTCTCTTACCTCCGTGTTGAATGCTCTAAGGCCCTTAACCTACTTAAGGTTTTGTCCCATACTTCTTGGGGAGCGGATAGGCGCACGCTCCTCTATTTGCATTCCTCTCTCGTCCTCTCTAAGCTCGATTATGGTTGCCCTGCATACTCTTCTGCTTCTCCTTCTACGCTTCGCCGTCTTGATCCTTTGCACCATACTGGGTTGCGCCTCAGCTCTGGTGCTTTTCGTTCCACTCCTACCCTTAGTTTGTACGCTGACACTGGCTTTCTGTCTCTCTAGGATCGCTGTGATCGCTACAGTCTTTGCTATCTAGCGCGATCCTTACAGCATCCTCACTCTCGCCTCTATCGTGCTTTGACTTTTACCCCTCTTGTAGTACCTGTTCCTCTTCACCACCTTCCTCTTTCTGTCCATTTGTCTCGCTTACAAGATTCTCTTTTGGTTCGTCTTAGTAATGTTTCTCCACATACATTTCCATCCTTGCCCCCGTGGAGGGTCCCCCTTCCCAAATTTTGTTCTTCTCTGACCCGCATCACTAAAGCTTTTACCCCTCCTACAGTTCTGAAACGCCTCTTCCTTGAGCAATTTTCTTCTCACTCCCACTCCGTTCCCATCTTCACCGACGGGTCAAAGTCTGCTGACGGTGTGGGCTACTCTGTTGTTTTTCCTGACCACACTTATATGTGTCGCCTTCCTCTGGAGGCTAGCATCTTCACAGCAGAACTCTCTGCAACTCTCTATGCTCTTCGTCTCCTGCTTTCCCGGAGGCAATCCTCGTTCGTGGTAGTAGTTGACTCTCGTAGTGCCCTCATGGCTTTAGGGTCCTATAATCCAGTCCACCCTGTGGTCATCAAGATTCAACATTGGCTGTTTCTTATCTCCAGTAAATTTAAGTCGGTTGCCCCCCTCCCCGCTCGGCTCGTTGATGCCGTGAAGGGGGCTTAATGGGCGGCTGCCGGAGTGTGATGCTCCCTGGGACAGTCCTCTGTCTTTTTCTAGCCTTGTGCTCCTGCTGCCGTCCTCTCCAATTGTGCCGAGCACCTTTTCCTTTTCCTTTTCCTTCTGTTTCGTTTTTCTCCCGTTCTTCTCCTTTCTGCTTGTCGTTTCCTGCCGACGTTTTGCTTGTTTTGGATCTTTCTTTGGACTTCTTCTATTTTGATGCCTGGGTGTTTGGGGAGGCATACTCTTGCACCCGTAGAACTGTAGTACCCAACGTCTCGAGCGAGGGGAACCTTTTATTGTCAATTCCCCTTTCGTCGCTGAATCCGATCTCAACGGACTGACGGTTCTTAAGGTGGTGTTTGTGGGGCGTATACTCACGACGCACCCCTAGGGGGCCCCGGCATGATCGGCGATAGCTTCCTGTTGGGTGTCCTGCCTCTAATTGTGGCTCCATGGTGGGTATGGGGGCACATTCGTTGATGAATTTCTCGCTCTTCGTACACATGTCATTTAATGTTTCTATTGTACCCTCTCAAGTTCGTGGGGTGGGCGACCAAGCCCCCGAGTCGGCCTGTATTGGAAGACCGGGTTCTGTAGCTCCTGCTGCATTGGGCCCCGACCTTGCTCCTCCTTTGACCATCCTGACTTCTTCCCCCAGCTCCCCTCCCTCCTCTGTGGTTGGGTCGAGCCTCCAGCCCCCAGTGGTGACCACTTCGTCCCCTGGTGCGGCTAAGTCTCTCGTTGTGACTACCGCGCCTTTTGTCCCCTCTCTCTCAGGGGGTTCTCAACGCCATCAGCGCCACGGCCGCACTCGCTCGTTTCCTTCCTGTACTGATGCGTATCAGGCCTTGTTTGGTCTTGCTTCATGGGCCAAATACTTTGATCTCCCTCTTGATTCCGCGCCTCCTGACGATTTCTCCCTCCATCGGCATCTCGTTGATTCCGTGGATGCGTCTGTTACCTTCAACCCCACTCGTCTCGGTACACGTGTCGTTGCTGCTCCTTCTCAGGATGTAGCTTCCCGCTTGGCTGCCTTATCCTGCCTTGGTGAGATCCCTGTTCGGATCTCTAAGAACACTCGGTTGAATTCCAGTGTTGGCACTATTCTGCTCCCGCCCCATGTTGCAACCGGTGTCCGGAATCTGCAGGACTGCCACGATGACATTCGGCATATCCTTGATGCCCAAGGCCATTCTGTCCTGCTGGTTGACTCGTTTACTCGTCCCCCTCGTGGTCGTCGCCGTCAACCCCTTCGAGTTGTGAGGATCACCTTTGATGGTAGGACACTTCCATCCTCTGTCATTCTCGCTGGTGCCAGGTGCTCTGTCCAGGAGTATATTCCTTCTCCTCGACTTTGTAACAAGTGCTGGAGGTTTGGGCATGGTGCCCTCCGCTGCTCTGGAATTGTCTCTCTCTGTCCTTTGTGTGGGGGTGAAGGTCTCTCTACGTCGGAGTGCACTTCTCCCCACGCTCGCTGCCTCAACTGCGGTGAGGCACATCCTACCTTCTCCCGTGCCTGTATCCATTACAAGCTTGAGGCAGCCGTCCTCAACTTGAAGCACCGGGAGCGTTTATGTTTTCCTGAGGCGAGGCGCCAGGTTTGCCGGCTCCCGCCTTATGCTAACGTCTCTTATGCTCGCGTGTTGCACTCTTCCTCTAATCGTCCTTCCCACCTTCCTCTGACTCACAACCGTTTCCGGGCCTTGGACCCTGATACGCCCACTGCTCCCTCCTCTGGTCCTTTGAGTTCTGTCGCGAAGGATCCCCCTCCTGGTCCTCTGTCGGGGGATCCCCTTCTTTCTACCCGGTCTGTCGTGTTTCCTGTGTCTTCTTCCTCGTCACCCTCCAATCCTCCTTCCCATCCTCCTCCTCCATCTATTGACTCTTCCCGCCGCCTGTTGGTGCAGGAAGATGTCCATCGCTCTCCTAACGGCCGTCGTGTGTGCTCTCATTCAGCTTCTCCTGTTGAGACACTGGAATCCGTTGCCCGGTACGTAGTTGCTGGGACACCGGTCTCTTTAAGTCAAAAGCGTAAGCCTGGCTCCTCTCCTTCCTCCTCCCCGGCGGGTAAGAAGGCTTCGCTTTCTTCCTCAACCGCTACTACTGGTTCTATTGCTCCTTCCCCTTCCATTTCAGTGGTTGCGCCCCCTGTTCCTGCTATGGAGGTTTCTTTGGCCCCTGCTTCCCTTTTGGTTGCTTCCCTTTCGGTGCGCTCCCCTCTTTCTACTCCCCCTCTTCCTGCTGCGGTCCTTGACTGCTCCTCTCCGTTGTCTCCTCCTCTTCCTCCTCCGGACCCCGCCCGTCCACCTCTGATCTGTTCTCCCGCTTCCTTCCCTCCATCTTTGCTCAGTTTACCCATGCCCCCTAACCCTGACTTTGCTGACCCTGATCCCGACCCTGATATTCTTTAACGTTCTGTGGTGCTCTTTCGCCTTTGTTTCTTCCTTGTTTTCTGCCGTTGTCCTTTCTCTTCTCGTCGATGTCTATTCTTCAATGGAACGTTCGAGGTTATTAGGCCAATTTCCTCGAACTCCAACATCAAATTTCGCGGTTTTTGCCCCTTTGTGTCTGTTTCCAGGAGCGAATGCTTGGTGCTCGTCGTGGTCGTTTTCGTGGCTATTCCTTTCTCTCCCCCCCCCCCAGCCGTTGCTGGGGCTCCTAATTCTTTTGCTCTCTTGATTCGCGCTGATGTTCCCTTTGTTCCTTTACTTTTTCCTTTGCCCCTCCGTTGTTCTGCTGCTCGTATCGTATCCATTTATCTCCCCCCAAGTATCCCGCTTTCTCTTCCTGATTTGAAACACCTCTTGGACTCCTTGCCGGAGCCTGTGCTCCTGCTGGGTGACTTCAATTGTCGTCATTCTCTTTGGGGTGACGTTTTGACGAATACCCGGGGTCGCCTTCTTGAGGCGTTTCTCCTCTCTTCTTCCCTGTCTCTTCTGAATTCTGGTGAGCCCACTCATTTGGACTCTCGGACTCGCACACTTTCCTGTCTTGATCTTTCTCTCTGCTCTTCTTCTCTTTACTTAGATTTCAAGTGGCAGGTTCTTGATGGCCTCCATGGTAGTGATCATTTCCCTGTCCTTGTTTACTTTTTCTCTTTTCGCCCTTCCCTCTCTTTTCCTAGGTGGCAGTTTGCTAAAGCGGACTGGAACCTATTTTCCCTCAGTGCCGCTCTCTCTGACCTCTCCCTTCTGCCTCTCCCTCGCGCTCTCCTCCTTTTTCAAGACACTGTCTTCAACGCTGCCCTCCGCTCTGTTCCTCACTCTTCCTCTTGGGGTCCACGGAAGTGCGTTCCCAGGTGGAATGCAGACTGTGCTCGGGCTGTCCGCTGTAAGCGTGCAGCCTGGAAGAGGCACCGCCGTCGGCAGACGACCAATTCTTTTCTTTTCTTTCGGAAAGCGAGTGCGATGGCCCGTAGGGCCATCCGTATGGCTAAACGTGAATGTTGGGCTTCTTGTGTCTCCACAATTATGTCCGAAACTCCCCTGCCACAGATCTGGAAGCGTGTCCGCAAGATAACGGGTAAGTTCGTTCCCGATGTTTCCCCGGTCCTCCACCTCCGTGGTACTCTTGTGGCAGACCCGTTGCAGGTCGCTACCAAACTGGGTTCTCACTTTTCTTCTGTTAGCTCTGGTCTTCATCTTCCGCAATCTTTCCATTTTCGCAAACCTGTCCTTGAGTCTCGTCCTTTAGATTTCTGCACTCGTCTTCGACTTTCCTATAACGATCCCTTCTCTCTCTTTGAACTTCGTTCTGCCCTGGCCCTCTGCGGTTCTACAGCGGCGGGCTCCGATGGTATTCGTTATGCGATGCATCGCCATCTCCCTCCGTATAATCGGATCTGGGAGTTGTCGTCAGTCCCTGAGGACTGGCTTTATGCCGTTGTCCTCCCTGTTCGCAAACCAGGGTCTCTGGGAACATCCCCTAAGGACTTTCGCCCTATTGCCCTCACAAGTTGTCTGCAAACTTTTTGAATGTATGGTTAACGTTCGTCTGATGTGGTTCCTGGAACACCATCACCTCCTCTCCCCTTCTCAATTTGGTTTCCGCAAGTGCCACAGCACGACAGATGTCCTGGTGACCTTGGAGGTCATTATTCGTACTGCTTTTGCTGCAAAGACCTCCGTTGTTGCCGTCCTTTTTGACCTGGAAAAGGCTTATGACACCACTTGGCGATATCATATTCTATCCCAGCTTCATTCTTTTAGGCTCCGTGGTCATCTCCATCTTTCTCCACAGCTTCCTCTCTCGTCGTTCCTTTCGGGTGCGGCTTGGTACCGCTCTCTCTGCCTCTTTTCAGCAATACGAAGGTGTGCCCCAGGGTAGTGTTCTGAGCACTACTCTTTTTCTGGTTGGCCTCAATGGTCTTCTTTCCTCTCTTCCTTCAGGCGTCTTCTCCGCTCTCTATGTCGATGATCTTACCCTTTGCTGTCAGGGTGATGATTCGCCTCTCCTTCAAAGCCGGCTTCAACTTACGATTGATGCCGTGTCGTCTTGGGCCACCGATCATGGCTTTAAGTTCTCTACTACTTAGACGTGTGCCATGACTTTTACTCGGAAACGGGTTGTTCTTCGTCCCTCTGTGTCCCTTTATGGTCAACCCTTTTAGTACAAAGATTCCACGAAGCTTTTGGGGTTATTCCTTGACACTCGTTTGTCTTGGTCTCCCCATATCTCTTACCTCCGTGTTGAGTGCTCTAAGGCCCTTACCCTCCTTCGAGTATTATTCCATAATTCTTGGGGAGCGGATAGGCGCACTCTCCTTTCTTTACATTCCTCTCTAGTCCTGTCTAAGCTCGATTATGGTTGCCCTGCTTACTCGTCTGCTTCTCCTTCTGCTCTTCGCCGTCTTGATGCTTTGCACCATACTGGGTTGCACCTCAGTTCTGGTGCCTTTCGTTCGACTCCCGTCCTTAGCTTGTATGTTGACACTGGCTTCCTGTTTCTCGAGGACCGCCGTGATTGCTACTGTGTTCGCTATCTTGCGCGGTCCTTACAACATCCTTCCTCTCGCCTCTGTCATGCTTTAACTTTTACCCGTCCTGCAATTCCTGTTCCTCTTCCCCTCCTCTCTCTTTCTGTCCGGTTGTCTCGCTTATAGGATTTTCTTTCTGTTCGTGTTTCTAATGTTTCTCCTCGTGCTCTTCCTTCTTTGCCCCCGTGGAGAGTCCCTATTCCGCAGTTTTGTACTTCCTTGACCCGCATCACTCAAGCTTTTACCCCTCCTACGGTTCTAAAACGCCTTTTTCTTGAGCACTTTTCTTCTCACTCCCGCTCAGTTTCTGTCTTCACCGATGGGTCTAACTCTGTGGACGGTGTTGGCTACTCTGTTGTTTTTCCTGATCGCACTTATATGTGTCACTTTCCTCCGGAGACTAGCATCTTTACAGCGGAACAATATGCTATTCTTTATGCTCTTCATCTCCTGCTTTCTCATTGTCAGTCTTCCTTTTAGGTTGTTGTTGACTCTCGTAGTGTCCTCATGGCTTTCGGGTCCTTTAATCCGGTTCATCCAGTAGTTGTTGAGATCCAGCATTGACTGTTTCTTGTTCACAGTAAGTTTAAGTCGGTTGAGTTTTGTTGGGTTCCCAGCCATGTTGGTGTGTCTTTAAATGAGCGTGCGGATGCTGCCGCCAAGGAAGCTGTCTGCTCTTGTCCCATCTCTCGTAATGGTATTCCATATTCTGACTTTTACCCGATTATCCATTCCTCCATCCTTGCCCGTTGGCAGGCTTCTTGGTCATCTGTGGTAACAAACTTCGTACTCTTAAATGTTGTGTTTCCTCGTGGCCGTCCTCCTATCACCGTAACCGGCGATGGGAAACTGCTCTGGCGAGGTTGCGTATTGGCCATACTCACTTAACCAATGGTTACTTGATGGAGCGCCGCCCTGCTCCTTATTGTCCTAATTGCATTGTCCCTCTTACGGTCGTGCATGTCCGTCTTGAATGTCCTGACTTCCGGGACGAGCATGTGTCTTGCTTTCTGACCACCCCTCGCAGTCACCTGTCCCTCGATAGAATTGTTGGTGACTCAGATACTTTTGATATCGTTCGCCTTATGCGTTTTTGTTCTCGTATTGGCATCCTTGGTGATATTTAGTGCTTTCTGATTATTCCGCACATTTGATGGTGCTACTTAGCCTTCCCGGTTTGGTGCCTTCTTTTGAAAATTACTTACTTACTTGGGGAGCGGATAGGCGTGCACTCCTTGTTTTACATTCCTCTCTCATCCTGTCTAAGCTCGATTATGGTTGCCCTGCTTACTCGTATGCTTCTCCTCCTACTCTTCGCCGTCTTGATGCTTTGCACCATATTGGGTTGCGCCTCAGTTCTGGTGCCTTTCGTTCGACTCCAGTCCTTAGCTTGTATGTGCTCACTGGCTTCCTGTCTCTCCAAGACCGCCGTGATCGCTACTGTCTTCGATATCTTGTGCGGTCCTTACAACATCCTTCCTCTAGCCTCTGTCGTGCTTTAACGTTTTCCCCTCCTGCGGGTCCTGTTCCTCTTCACCACCTCCCTCTTTCTGTCCGGTTATCTCACTTACAGGATTGTCTTTCCGTTCGTATTTCTAATGTTTCTCTTTGTGTTGTTCCTTCTTTGCCCCCGTGGAGAGTCCCTGTTCCGCAGTTTTGTACTTCCTTGACCCGCATCACTAAAGCTTTTACCACTTTTTTTTTCTAAAACGCCTTTTCCTTGAGCACTTTTCTTCTCACTCCCGCTCCGTTTCTGTCTTCACCGATGGGTCTAAGTCTGCGGACAGTGTTGGTTACTCTGTTGTTTTTCCTGATCGCATTTATGTGTCGCTTACCTCCGGACACTAGCATCTTACTTATCTGTCACAGCTGTGCCATCTATACTTATACTTATGAAATGAACGGTATGGTAAACAACGCAGCTCAGTTCCAACATAATGTCACACAAAATAATTAAATCAAAATGAAATTAAAACGAAATCTATGAAAATTCAATTTATCAATGCAATCAGAAACATTGAAATGGAATGGTAACCTATTTAATATAGCTGTGTTGCTATGACGTGCAATAGATGGCTCTGTTTAAAAAAGACATGTTTTTACCTGTTACAGGTGGGGCATCTATATAGTAGGTATATAAAAACGCGCTTTTTCGGATGGAACGTTATGTTAAAATTTCAAAGCAATTGGTGAAGCACTTTCGGAGATTACAGCATGTGTTGCTATTATGCCCAACAGATGGAGTTGTTTAAAAAAAATAATTCCTGACACAGGTGAGGCATGTATAGTAGGTATATAAAAAGACGCGCCTATTCGAATGCAACGGTGTGTCAAAATTTCAAAGCAATCGGTAAAAAGTTTCGAAGATTTCCCTCACATGAAAAAACATGAAAAACTGTTTTTCAGAAAAAAGCATGTTTTTTAACCATCATAGACATGACATCCATATAGTATGTATATACAAATCTCCTCGAATGCGAATGGAACGTTGTGTGAATATTTCAAAGCAATCGGTGAAGAACTTTCGGAGATTAGCGATTTGGAACAGATGAACATTTCCATTTTTATTTATATACTAGCAGTAGCCAGCCACAGCAACCTTCACTGTCCCCCAGTCCTCCCCACCACTCCCCACTCCACCACCCTTCTCTCTTCCCATTATGCTGCACTCCCTATCCCTTTGTCCTTCCCTCCATTCTCCATTCCCCCATCCCCTCGTCCCCACCAACCCAAACTCCATCGTCCTTCCCCACCATTATCCCCTCCCTTGTCCCCTCGTCCTCCCCACCATCTCTCACTTCTGTGCCCTCGACATCCCTACCATTCCCCACTCCCTCACCTGATGCCTTCCCAAATGGTCTGATATTCCCATCACTGAAATATAAGAAAACGGTTATTAAATGAAATGAAAATATTAAAAAAATAAAAAAATATACTATACTCACGAAATGATTGGTATGGTAAACAACACAGCTCAATTCCTCAGCAATTCACACAAAATAATTAAATAAAAATGAAAATAAATCAAAATCTATAAAAATTCAATTTATCAAGGCAATCAGAAACATTGAAATGGAATTGAAACATTCCATGTGTGTTGCTTTTACATGCAACAGATGGCACTGCTTTTCAAGAAAAGCATAGTTTTACCTGTCACAGGTGTGGTATCTATACTTACGAAATGAACGGCATGGAAAACAACACTGCTCAAATCCCATACAATGTCACACAAAATAATTCACTAAAAAATAAATAAATAGAAATCTATGAAAATAAAATTTATCAATGCAATCGGAAACATTGAATGGAATTCGTGACATATATAGTATAGTGTGCATGATGCAATTATGTGCAACAGATGGCGCTGTTTTCAAAAACGCATATTTTTACCTGTCATGAGGATGGCATCTATATAGTTTTATATAAAAGACGAGCCATTCGAATGCAACGCTACCTTACCTTGAGGTTACCTTGAGGTGCTTCCGGGGCTTAGCGTCCCTGCGGCCCGGTCGTCGACCAGGCCTCTTGGTTGCTGGACTGACCAACCAGGCTGTTGGACGCGGCTGCTCGCAGCCTGACGTATGAGTCACAGCCTGGTTGATCAGGTATCCTTTGGAGGTGCTTATCCAGTTCTCTCTTGAACACTGTGAGGGGTTTGCCAGTTATGCCCCTTATGTGTAGCAGAAGCGTGTTGAACAGTCTCGGGCCTCTGATGTTGATAGAGTTCTCTCTCAGAGTACCAGTTGCACCTCTGCTTTTCAGCAGGGGTATTCTGCACATCCTGCCATGTCTTCTGGTGTCATGTGATATTATTTCTGTGTACAGGTTTGGGACCAGTCCCTCTAATATTTTCCACGTGTAAATTATTATGTATCTCTCCGCCTGCGCTCAAGAGAATACAGATTTAGGCTCTTTAGTCGGTGCCAATAGTTTAGATGTTTTACTGAGTGGATTCTAGCAGTAAAGGACCTCTGCACGCTCTCCAGGTCAGCAATTTCTCCAGCTGTGAAAGGGGCTATCATTGTGCAGCAGTACTCCACTCTAGAGAGCACAAGCGTTTTGAAAAGTGTCATCATCGGTATAGCATCTCTAGTGTGAAAAGTTCTTGTTATCCAACCTGTCATTTTTCTTGCAGTTGTGACGTCTACTTTATTGTGTTCTTTAAAGGTAAGGTCTTCCGACATGAGTACACCCAGATCCTTTACATTGCCTTTTCGTTCTATGTTATGATTTGTCTGAGTTTTGTACGTGGTTTCCGTTTTTATATTTTTTTTTTTCCATAGCGCATGAGCTGGAACTTATCTTCGTTAAACACCATATTATTTTCTGTAGCCCATAGAAAGACCTGATCTACATCTGACTGGAGGTTTGCCGTGTCCTCTATGTTGCCTACTCTCATGAAGATCCTAGTGTCATCTGCAAAGGATGATACAGTGCTATAGGTTGTGTTCTTGTCTATGTCCGATATGAGGATGAGAAAAAGTACTGGAGCAAGCACAGTACCCTGGGGGACTGAGCTCTTAACGGTTGATGGACTGGATTTTATTTTGTTGACTATTACACATTGGGTTCTGTTGGTCAGGAAATTGTAGATCCATCTGCCTATTTTTCCGGTAATTCCTTTTGAGCGCATTTTATGTGCAATAACACCATGGTCACATTTATCAAAAGCTTTTGCGAAATCTGTGTAAATTACATCAGCGTTTTGTTTGTCTTCCATAGCATCTAATGCCATATCATAGTGGTCCAGCAACTGCGACAGGCAAGAGCGCCCTGTTCTGAAACCATGTTGTCCGGGGTTATGGAGATGCTGTGATTCCATGTATTTTGTGAGCTTACTTCTTAGCACTCTCTCAAAAATTTTTATGATGTGCGATGTTAACGCTATCGGTCTGTAATTTTTTGCCTCTGCCTTATTTCCTCCTTTATGAAGTGGTGCTATCTCTGCTGTTTTTAGTATATCAGGAATAACGCCAGTATCTAGGCTTTGTCTCCACAGAATGTGAAGGGCCTGCGATAGTGGTTTTTTTACAGTTCTTGATGAATATGGAGTTCCAAGAATCCGGGCCTGGTGCAGAGTGCATAGGCATACTGTTTATGGCTTCTTCAAAATCCAGTGGGGATAGGGTGACGTCTGATATATGATTTGATGTTGGTATCATATCCATGAAAAATTCATTTGGGTTATCGATCTTTAGTGCGTTTAATGGCTCGCTGAAGACAGAGTCGTACTGCTTCCTCAGTAGCTCGCTCATTTCTTTGTTGTCATCGGTGAAAGTTCCATCTCCCTTTCGCAGGGCCCGATACTAGATGTGGTTTTTGATCTTGATTTTGCATAGGAGAAAAATATTTCGGATTTCTCTCTATTTCACTGATGGCCTTTTGCTCTCTTTGCCTCTCCTGGGTTTTGTATGATTCTTGTAGCTTGAGTTCAATTGTTCCTATTTCTCTACCTAACCTTCTTCGCCGTTCTTGAGATAGGGTGCGACTCTCAAGTTGTTCCGCGATTCGTTTTCTTCGCCTATATAGGGAACGACGTTCTCGTTCCAATCTGCATCTCTTCCTCTTTTTTCTTAGGGGGATGCGGTTTGAACATATTTCTAGTGCTACTGAGCTTATTTTTTCCAGGCACTGGTTCAGGTTCGCATTTTCTAGCTGTTCTTCCCAGTTTATTTCTGTGAAGTCCTGGTTTATTTGCTCCCAGTTTATCTGTTTATTATTGAAGTTGAATTTGCTGAAATCTCCTCCACCGGGAATCTGGACTGGTTTTGAAGGTCTATTCCCCATGGTTGTCATAACTTCAATTAAGTTGTGATCTGAGTAACAGGTATTTGTAATCATTATGTTCCTGATCAATTCATCATTATTAGTGAAAATGAGGTCCAGCGTGTTCTCCTTCTAGTTGGTTCTACTATTTGCTGGTTTAAGGCAAACCTGTCGCACATCCGTAGCAGGTCATTTGCATGTGCCTGTTCATTAAGGCTACTTCCTGGTATTCTTTCTGATATTACTGTATTAGCCAGGTGCTTCCATTTCAGGTGCCGTAGGTTGAAGTCCCCAAGCAGGATGATGTTCGGAGCTGGATTTGTGAGGTTTTCCAAGCAGTGTTCTACTTTCATTAGTTGGTCTTTAAACTGCTGAGGGTTTGCCTCCAGTGACTTATATACAAGGACAATAACTACATTTAGAATCTCTATTTTGATTATCAGCACTTCCACCATATCATTTGAGGTGTTTAGCAGCTCAGTACAGATGAGTGTGTCTTTGATGTATAGGCTGACCCCACCCTGAAGCCGGTGTTTCCTCACATCTGAAAAGATTGTACTCTGAGATCCATATTTCACCATCATGGTAGTCCTTTGTGTGGTTTTCTGTTAGGGCTGCAAACACTGCATTTGCCTCATGAAGGAGACCATCTATAAAGTGAACTTTGTTGGATTTGCGTGTTTTTATACCTTGAATGTTGGCAAATATAAATGATGTTATCGTGGTAGTGGAAGTGCTGGATGCCTTACTTGTGTTAATATCTGAGGCTCCGGTAAGGAGGCCACTGTGTTTGCGTCCAGGGTGTGTTGTTTTCGAAGTGATTCGTCCAGTTTCGGTAGTGGGGCGAGTGTTGTGTGGTGTAGTACCTGTGTGTTTGTTGGTAATGTGTATTCCAGTCTTGTGGGTATCTCCCTTCCCCTCTGTAATCCTGTAGTGGTTCCATCTGACTGTTCCTCTCTCTTATATTTTCTGCTCTGTTTCTGCCTTCCTCTAAAAATTGCCAGTAGTGTCATATTGATCTTCCCGTCTATAACGTTGTGTACCTCTCACGTGGAATTCCGGACACTGAAGATTGTAGCATTTTTTGTCCCTAATTGAAAATTGACATAATTTGGGGTGGAAGTATCTACACCCTGTTCCAAAACGGCATGTACCCCTCGCCAACATGTTCCTGCATTTTTGAGGATGCAGAAAATGGCATTTTGTTCCTAATTTTCCATATTTGCATATTCCTTTAGCGTAGAATTTGCAAATGTGTTCCGGTTTTGCGTTTTTCAAGGTATTTATATCTGTGTCTGTCTTGTCTACCTCTTTATTGGAGCCATCTCCGCTTTTCGTCCCAATTCCTTCATTTATGCACTCTGTCTCACTGTTGCTCTCATCGTTTATATTACCTGGCTCTGCAATATTGCTGCTATTATGTACTACAATACCCTCTTCCTCCACATTACTGCTGCGGTTCTCTAAACTATCTGTTCCTGGGTTTTGGTCGTTAACCAATGTTGTCTTTTCCCAGTCCGCATATATCACTGGTAGCTTGTCTGTGAATGGTAATCTCTGTGACTCGGGAATGTTTTTCATCAGTTAGTTATTTCTCTAACATTAATCTGTCATCTTTGCAGACCCAGTAAATTCCTTGCCTTTTGTGCATCCTGGAGATACTTCTGTACAGCCCAGGTGAAATCTTATGTTACAGATGCAACACGTCCACCTACAGTACGTTTTCCAGTACTCCCGAGCACTCGCCACACCTCTCCATTGTCTGATGTATTTGTGTTTTATTTGTGGTTACTGGTGGATCACTTGT
>WNGS01000411.1:3719171-3729171 GCA_020271785.1 Procambarus virginalis
CACTTTTCTTCTCACTCCCGCTCCGTTTGTCTTCACCGATGGGTCTAAGTCTGCGGACGTTGTTGGCTACTCTGTTGTTTTTCCTGATCGCACTTATATGTGTCGCTTACCTCCGGAGGCTTGCATCTTTACAGCGGAGCTTTATGCTATTCTCTGTGCTCTTCGTCTCCTGCTTTCTCGTTGTCAGTCTTCCATTGTGATTGTTGTTGACTCTCGTAGTGCCCTCATGGCTCTCGGGTCCTTTAATCCGGTTCATCCAGTAGTTGTCAATATCCAGCGTTGGCTGTTTCTTGTTCACAGTAAGTTTGAGTCGGTTGAGTTTTGTTGGGTTCCCAGCCATATTGGTGTGTCTTTAAATGAGCGTGCGGATGCTGCCACCAAGGAAGCTGTCTGCTCTTGTCCCATCTCTCGTAAAGGTATTCCATATTCCGACTTTTACCCGGTTATCCATTCCTCCGTCCTTACCCGTTGGCAGGCTTCTTGGTCGTCTGTTAATGGTAACAAACTGCGTACTCTTAAATGTTGTGTTTCCTCGTGGCCGTCCTCCTACCACCGTAACCGGCGATGGGAAACTGCTCTGGCGAAATTGCGTATTGGCCATACTCGCTTAACCCATGGTCACTTGATGGAGCGCCGCCCTGCTCCTTATTGTCCTAATTGCATTGTCCCTCTTACGGTCGTGCATGTCCTTCTTGAATGTGCTGACTTCCAGGACGAGCGTGTGTGTTGCTTTCCGACCACCCCTCGCGGTCACCTGTCCCTCAATAGAATTCTTGGTGACTTGGATACTTTTGATATCATTCGCCTTATGCGTTTTCTTCTCGCATTGGCATCCTTGGTGATATTTAGCGCCCTCTGATTGTTCTGCACATTTGATGGTGCTTTTTGGTGTAGTTTCTATACACCCAGACCACCAGGGCATCTTAAGGATAGTGAAAGTCAAGTACTAAGGCACCACAATTCTTAAGACATTAGACAAATTTGTTACTCTAGAACTGGCAGGCAATGAAGTCACTCAATCCCCATAACACATGCCCTCCAGAAAGGAACACACCTCTGGAACGGTCAGCAGTACACAACCCGTCCTCGCAAATTCGTATAGTCAATATTGACTTATTAAATAAGTGCATAGGTGACATACTTAACATAATAGTTTCCCTTGAAAATCTTCATAGAAAACACTGACCTTACCTAACCTACTTAGTATGTTAAGATAAGCATCTAATTGCTTCGTAATTACAATTATTACCTAACCTATACCTATAATAGGTTAAGTAACAATTGTAATTACGAAGCTATAAGATGCTTATTTTTACGTACTAAGTAGGTTAGGTAAGGTCGGTGTTTTCTATGAAGCTTTTCAAGGGAAACTATTATGTTTAGTATGTCACCTATGCAGGAAACTAATAAGTCAATATTGACTATACGAATTTGCGAGGACTTGTGCTCGCCCGTCCTCGCTTGTTGACACGCGAGGACGGGTTGCAGTACAGCAATGTATAATAAAACTTAAACAATATTACAGCTCTGAGTGAATACAGCTGAATATAAAACGAAGACTGAATTTGGTACACTCATCATTAGCCAAGATGGTTCTAAGGGCCTCAGTGGATGGTCAGTGACCAGTAGCATGAACAGCTGCAAGTCACAGCGACCAGTGCCACTGATCTCACTGCAGTCCTGAAACCATACTTTACAGTGTTAATTGATCATATTCAGTCCTCTGAGATACCATGTAATGTATCAATTATACAATGTATGTATGTGATGTAACTATATAACCTGAGCTTGTAAAAGCACCTTAATCACCTTCAGTGATTAAGTGCTTAATTGCACACTAGTTTCTCTATCAGCTATCTCACCCAGAGAAAAAGACAAATGTATGTGAATGCATGTGTGTGTATATATGTATATGTACGTATATATGTGTGTGTGTATGTATATGTATGTGTATAAAGTATATATGGAAGCTGTTCAGAATTACATTTCACCTTTGTAAATGCACATTAATGACACTATGTAAAAGACACATCGAACATTTTATGTAGGACATACGTAAATCTGTATATCTATGTATTTACGTATGTAGGTTAGCTTAGCATTTTAAGGGGGCGCAACATCCGAAAAAATTCGGTAAAAAATCGAAAATTTTTGAAATATTTATAAAAATACTACAACATTGTGGCAACACTCTGGTACAATCATAATTATTTTACGATATAAATTGACGTATTTATGGCACATTTTCATGCGTAATTGTGCAGAATCCGGTGCCCGGCAGCTGTGGCGCGCGAAAGGTATTGCCTCGTACGTTCTAAACGTCAAATTTTTCGTAATAACGTCGTAAATAACGCTGTATTTATGAATAGAGTAAATATACACTCATTGGCATCTCTTTCATCCCTCGTGGGGTCCGGCAGACCAGAAACCCTCAGTCACCTTGTGTGTCTCATTGAGGATAGATGCTTCGTCGATGCGCGCTCCATTCTCGCTCTTGGAATAGCGCATTGTTGCGTCTACTGCACAATGATATATATAGATGAAGCGTTAGAAGATAAGAGCAGCAAATCTGGCACACGGTCGATGTCTATATCAGTAAAAGAAAGCCGCTTTAGCGCGGAGAAGAGTAAATACAGTGACAGATGGTGGTGAGGTGTGAGGCACGCAGAGGCGCGACACTTGACACCTCCTCAACCTCCCACAACTTTCCTCAACCTTTCTCACACACCTTCGTCAACTCTCCTAGAGCCTCCTTACACACCTTCCTAGACCTCCCTCCCTCCAACAAGCCAAGACAGACTCCTAAGGAAGGTGATCCAGCAATCATGCAGGTGCCTGTGAGTGCCCATTGCAGTGCCACCTTGAGGACCCACAATTCGGACCAATTATAATAGGTTAGCATGTTTTAGTGTTATAATGGGATATTATAATATATTATATTATAATATAATTATAATATATGTGCAGGAATATATATATATAATTTCTATGGAATTTTTTTTTTTTTTTTTCCCCATTTTTTTTTTCCGTTTGTTATCGGGGGATTTGCATGGAACTTACACACCTTGCTGAACGGATGCCTATCTGCAAGGGTGCCAATTATGAACGAAATTGGTCCACGTCAAGCTCGGCTACAGGTGGCCAAACTTTGATCTTATTTTACTCAGGTAAAGAAATTTTCAACTTCAAGGTGTTTCACAGCTTTCATTTTTTAATCAAATTTCATGAAAATTGCACCTTTTATATGTAGAGTTTGTGCTTCTACACTTGTGTGGAGCACTTTAGTCCAAAGTCCATTTATTGATTTTATAAATATTTATAAACATCATATATTGCATATTTTGGGAGGGGAACTTTGAATAATTGTATTATTGCACTAAACACTTTTTTCATAAAACTGCTCCATACAATCCTTTTATTACATGCTAATGTGATATCTAAGTGTTATAGAAATGATTTTAGTTAACACATGTGTTCCCTGAAAGATTTTGAAAATGTTGAAAATTCGTTGCATAATACGTTGTGTATTTTTTTCTCCCTTTCTATTTAGGTTGTGATGCTGAAACTTGGACCAGTTGCAGCCCTTTCTATAACCATTTCTTAAATAAATTTATAAAAAAATTGAACAACTTTTACTTTCGGATGTTGCGCCCCCTTAAGAGCACCGACTCACCTTCTGTGGTTGATTGATCACTAAACCCCTGAGCTACATGTTTAACACACCTCTAACCTTGTCCATGGAGGACAGAAGAAAATGTATATATGCTGGTTAGCATTGGAAATGTGTGGCCACGTCTTTGGTAGAAAATAATAATAATAAAAAGTCCTGTAGAAAAATCCTGGCAGCTTAATTCCTTTTTAAATTGACTTAAAGATTTTTCATCTGATTAATTTTCTTAGTTCCTAGTTAATTAAGTTAGTTAACTTATTAAGTTAGTTAATTAAGCAAGTGAATAATTAAGTGAGTGGACTGTATGTACTGATTCAGCTGCCTGAATTTATCTCACATACTTGGGGGGGGGGGGACAATTGTAGCTTAAACCATTTTGAGATGGCTCCTCCTTAAACCACAAATTGTTCACCTTATAAATATAATTATAAATCATACCACATATGGTGGTCTAATCTACTATTATTATAGAAATAATGAAATAATTAATAATGCTATATCTTCAGTATTGTACAAAATGGAAGGCTTAGCTGTTCCTGTTGAAGGGGCCTGCTAAGGCTGTATAATTGTATCATCAAAGATGGGTGTGGCCTCTGAGTGCCACGTAATGGCGGCTGTCTGGAGGCAACAAAGCTTGGTGTACAGCTAGGTAATAATTATATGTAAAGACCAACTGCTGCTCAGCTTCTTGTTACTCTAAGTCACAATTACCTGCCGAGTTTAAAGAATTAATAATGTTTCTCTAAACATATAAGTACAGGTATGACATGGAATATGAGGATGTTAAGTTGAGTAAATGTACTTGATGGTGAGGGTTCACCCACATCATGACCATCTAACCTACTTATGAATAACTGTGCACTGTTAAACAAAAAATACTTGGTAAGATGGATACTGGTGTTGCTGTGGTTGAGAGGCTGTGTTGCTGGTTGCTCGCTTGTTGACACGTAGTCTGGGTGTCTAACGAGTTAAATCAGCTTTTATGGAGAGCCACTCTACAGCGTGTTTTGATGTTATTCTGAGTACGTGACGACGCTCCCGGAGGGAGACGAACGCAAATGTTTGTTGGTTCTATTTGTTTAATGAATAGAGTATTAAGCTATATTCCTAGTGTTGAAAATTATATTCAGTCTAAGTGAACACTTTTTTATTAAATTTAAACACTAGACTGTAGTATAAAAGAATTTAGGGGTAATGTAAATACGTGCGTCGATGACGTCACGGAATCACCCATTCTCTTTTCTGCAAAGGGATACTCATGTTATGTGTGTCGGATTTCCGACAAGTCCTAAGTAAATTAAAATGTAGTCAAGCTAGAAAACCTAGCATAACCCGAGTTAGCAGGAAAGTGAAATTATTTAATTTTCCAAGACCTGCAACTCTAATATGGGATATTTGTGCTGTACAAACAGACCTACAGATATGTTAATAATCTAATATCAAATTAAATTTCGAGAGGGAGTATCAGCGTACATCAGTCCTAAATTGTTGACTCCGACCCGTGTTTCTCTCCCCCGGAATTATCTCTGAGATTTCCAACAACCATTACTGACAAGGGACCTGCTTATTAAAATAGTTAGGTCAATCCATTACTAACACTACTTCCTTTCGTGTGCGGCTTGGCACCACTCTCTCTGCCCCTTTTCGGCAGTATGAGGGTGTACCCCAGGGTAGTGTTCTGAGCACTATTCTTTTTCTAGTTGCCCTCAACGGTCTTCTTTCTTCTCTTCCTTCTGGCGTCTTCTCCGCTCTCTATGTTGATGATCTTATCCTTTGCTGTCGGAATGATGATTTGCCTCTCCTTCAACGGCGGCTTCAACTTGCGATTGATGCCATGTCGTCTTGGGCCACCGATCATGGCTTCAAGTTCTCTACATCTAAGACTTGTGCTATGACTTTTACTCGGAAGCATGTCGTTCTTCGTCCCTCTTTGTCGCTTTATGGTCATCCCATTGTGTACAGGGATTCCGCAAAGCTTTTGGGGTTAGTCTTTGACACTCGTTTGTCTTGGTCAGCCGATATCTCTCACCTCCGAGTTGAATGCTCTAAGGCCCTTAACCTCCTTAAGGTTTTGCCCATACTTCTTAGGGAGCGGATAGGTGCACGCTCCCCTATTTGCACTCCTCTCTCGTCCTGTCTAAACTCGATTATGGTTGCCCTGCATACTCTTCTGCTTCTCCTTCTACTCTTCGCCGTCTTGATGCTTTGCACCATACTGGGTTGTGTCTAAGGTCTGGTGCCTTTCGTTCGACTCCCGTCCTTAGCTTGTATGTTGACACTGGCTTTCTCTTCAGGACCGCCTTGCTCGCTACTGTCTTCACTATCTTGCGCGGTCCTTACAACATCGTTCCTCTCGCCTCTGTCGTGCTTTGACTTTTCCTCCTCCTGTAGCTCCTGTTCCTCTTCGTCACTCTCTTTCTGTCCGGTTATCTCGCTTACAGGATTCTCTTTCTGTTCATATTTCCAATGTTTATCCTCATATTGTTCCTTCCTTGCCTCCGTGGAGAGTCCCCTTTTCAGAGATTTGTACATCCTTGACTTGTATTACTAAAGACTTTACCCCTCCTACAATTCTGAAAGCCTCTTCCTTGAGCACTTTTCTTCGTACTCCCACTCTATTTCCATCTTCACCGATGGGTCAAAGTCTGCGGACGGTGTGGGCTACTGTTGTTTTTCCTGACCGTACTTAGTGTCGCCTCCCTTCGGAGGCTAGCGTCTTTACAGCAAAACTTTATGCTATTCTTTATGCTCTCTGTCTCTTGCTTTCATATTATCATTCCTCCTTTGTGGTTGTAGTTGACTCTCGTAGTGCCCTCATGGCTCTAGGGTCCTTTAATCCTGTCCATCCGTTGGTCATCGAGATTCAACATTGGCTGTTACTTATTTCTAGTAAATTTAAATCAGTAGTTTTGCTGGGTTCCCAGCCATATTGGTGTTTCTTTCAATGAGCGTGCGGATGCTGCCGCTAAGGAAGCTATCCGTTCTTGTCCCATCTCCTGTAAAGGTATTCCTTATTCCGACTTTTATCCTGTTATTCATTCCTCCATCCTTGCCCGTTGGCAGGATTGTTGGTTCTCTTTGGTTCGTAACAAGCTGCGTACTCTCAAACGTAGTGTGTCCCCGTGTCCTTCCTCCTACCACCGTAACCGGTGGTGGGAAACTGCTTTGGCACGGCTGCGGGTTGGCCATACTCGCTTAAAACACGGCCACTAAATGGAGCGCCGCCCTGCTCCTTATTGTCCGAATTGCATTGTCCCTCTTACGGTCGTGCATGTCCTTCTTGAATGTCCTGACTTCCAGGACGAGCGTATGTCTTGCTTTCCGACCGTCCCTCGCGGTCACTTGTCCCTCACTAGAATTCTTGGTGACTTGGATACTTTTGATATCGTTCGCCTTATGCGTTTTTGTTCTTGTATTGGCATCCTTGGTGATATTTAGCGCCCTCTGAGTATTCCGCACATTTGATGGTGCTACATAGCCTTCCCGGTTTGGTGCCTTCTTTTGATAATTACTTATTTACTTCTTTTGATAATTACCTTACCTTACTAAGGCTAGTATTATTATTTTGTCAAAGTGAGAATACCGAGAGATTCTCTGACAACACCATGGGGAGGTATTGCATTAGCCAAACTTCCAGTATTGTATACTTCCCTTAATGAACTTATATTTCCAGTTTTTATGTTGAAATACTAAAAGTATTTATTAAGGACTTAAATTATTAATATTTTATAAGTTATTGAGCTTCTTCCTCCCATAACCAGTAAATAAATTATAGAAAACTGGACGCATCTCGAACGTATCCCAGAAGGAAGGAGCAGTGCGAGTGACGCCCACCAGTTAGCACATGGTGGCCGGAACGTGCTGACTCACTAACCTTCCGAAAGAATTGACACCATACTTGTGCTCCAGACATCTCACAATTGCACAAATCACCAGTATAATAACAAGTGCAAACTTCCTGAGACCTGCAACAAAGGAATGATAGAATTCCAAACAACTGCAGAGATCTACAACAAGGAAGTATCTTTCCGGATTTTCGTGTTTATCTTTTGTGTGCGGCGCCGGTCGGCCGAGCGGACAGCACGCTGAACTTGTGATCTTGTGGTCCCGGGTTCGATCCCGGGCGCCGGCGAGAAACAATGGGCAGAGTTTCTTTCACCCTATGCCCCTGTTACCTAGCAGTAAAAAAGGTACCTGGGTGTTAGTCAGCTGTCACGGGCTGCTTCCTGGGGGGGTGGAGGCCTGGTCGAGGACCGGGCCGCAGGGACACTAAAGCCCCGAAATCATCTCAAGATAATCTCAAGATAATCTATATAGTTGCACTTTCATGATTAGCTAGACAATGCTTGGTTAAGATATCTGTGAAACCCAAAACCAGGGTGAGTTATAATTTCAGCCATTGCTTAATTTTCCTTGAATATATTTGGGGTTGATAATTGTGCCTTGCATGATATTATTTTGGCAAGTAATGAGCCAGAGATTAACGTCGGGTCAACTGTAGTGTCACGAGGATAAGTCAGAATATCCACTGTGTCACAAAGTTATCAAAGATATATTACCTTCCCAGCTAGCCTGATGCTTCTTCCACGGTTGAGGGAATTCTTGAGCCTGAGATCAGGCCATTCCTATGTTGAAGCTAAGGCCCTAAACCTTTAATGCTAACCGTAGAAATCTGACTTGGTAGTCTTGTTACTTATTTAAAGTGATATAGATTACGTGTGTATATATACCCTGTGGACGCCACAGGGAACGGAGGAGGCTCTGCCGGCCATGTGCCATTATCTAGTGACATCCTGACTCCTTCGGGCCCAGACTCAACAGTGTGCAGTGTGAACATCCTGAGAAGGTGTGAGAGTGGCGGGAAGTGTCCAGGGTGAACTATCGCAACCAAAAACAAAGTGGATTGGCAGTGTGGAATCGTTTGAACTGCAGTGAGGCCCACACTATCGCGCCCTGAGGGGCTCCCTCAGTTATGGTGGTGGGGGGGGGGATAGGTTGTTGTTGTGAGCTCATTCTAGGGGGGTGACCCGGGTGTTAAGTGTTTATGAAAATATCCTTGAAAAATAGATACCTCGGCTCTCGGGAAACAGCTATCGTGTTTTAAGTGCATCGAGCTCACAATGAACCAGATTACAAGTGTATGATATTGTGCAGTGATATACCACGAAATTATACAAACGTGTTGGTGTCACCCCTCAGATCCCCCCTCCCATACCTTCAAGTGTGTACCGTCACCCAACCCATGAGTCGAGAGGTGCCTGTTTCCCTGCCCCCTTGCCCCACCCCACCCAACCGCAACCGCCACCTCCCTGTGTCCACCCCCACGCTATATCCACCCAGCGCCAGCCCTGCGTCCACCCAGTTCCCACCCAGCCCCCGCCCAGTGCCCGCCCAGCGCCCGCCGATGTCGCAGGTCAGAACTGAAAGCCAAGCTTCTTTTAGCCAAGAGGAGCCATCAATCGCCGACAGGTACAGCACATGCCAAGAGTGTGACAAGGTGTGCCGTCTCAAGCGTAACGAGGATGCGCGCAAGCATGTCCACAATGGAACCGATTGTCCGGGTATGTGGCACCCTCCCAAAGAGAGTATCAATCAAGGTCCCATATCAGCAGTCAGGGAAAACACTTCGAACAGCTTCATTTCGACTGAGAACCTACTAGAAGCCATCAAAGCGACATCGGTTGGAACCTTGCAGCACATCACTAAATTTGCCCGCTCCCAAGAAGCAGCCAAACTATCCAGCCTCTTGAAAAAGGTTAATGACTCCAGGAACTATCCAAGCATGGCGCAACCTTTTCATGTTTGGAAACATATGCCTAGCTTTCCCTGCAAGGCGAGACAAATCACTAGCTTCCTCTGTCATCAAGGCTATAGTTTTCATAGAGAGAACAACCAGGCACCCCTCCCACGCTCATGGTGCACTTTACCTCATCACCAGATGCTTGTTCCTCCCCAGGCTGACCTACTTTCGTTAGGTTGTCCGAGCTTAGGTTAGGGTGTAGGTTAGGTAGTCGAAAAAATAATTAATTCGTGAAAACTTGGCTATTAGGCAAATCGGGCCTTGCATAGTAGGGTAGGCTGAGAAGTGCGTTCTGGCTACTAGGTAAGCGGACATATATATATATATATATATATTGTGACGGTAACGAGTTGGAAATGGTGGTCGGCAGTCTCCAACTAGCAGGTGTCAGTGCTGGGCCACATATAATATATAAAAAAAAAGAAAGGAAAAAAAGAATGACTGCGTGATTGGTAATCTGTGGAAGGTCGGATTACGAAAGACCAATAATAAACAATGGGTTTTAATAACAATAAAAAAACACAAATTGA
>WNGS01000411.1:3730225-3745225 GCA_020271785.1 Procambarus virginalis
ATATAAATATATATATATATATATATATATATGCAGAATAACCACATGTGAAAAATAGAAAATGCTTAACGCGTTTTCGGCTAATTCGCCTTCATCAGAGCAAAGTAGAATGAAGATGAAGCATCTTCATTCTACTTTGCTCTGATGAAGGGGAATTAGCCGAAAACGCGTTAAGCATTTCTATTTTTCACATGTGGTTATTCTGCATACTTGGATCAGTGTTTTTGTGATCATTATTGCATGTATATATATATATATATATATATATATATATATATATATATATATATATATATATATTATTACAATGGTTTGGGGTGAGGTGAGAACAAACACAGAACACGAACAATGGGAATAAGGGAAGAATAGATCTGTAACTGCAGAAGGCCTATTGGCCCGTATTTCTTGATGTTTCTATATTGGAGCGGAGTCTTGAAGTGGGTAGAATATAGTAGTGCGTTAATTGGCTGTTGATTGCTGGTGTTGACTTCTTGATGTGTAGTGCCTCGCAGATGTCAAGCCGCCTGTTGTCGCTGTATCTATCAATGATTTCTGTGTTGTTTGTTAATATGTATATATATATATATATATATATATATATATATATATATATATATATATATATATATATATATGTCGTACTTAGTAGCCAGAACGCACTTCTCAGCCTACTATGCAAGGCCCGATTTGTCTAATAAGCCAAGTTTTCATGAATTAATTGTTTTCGACTACCTAACCTGCCTAACCTAACCTAACTTTTTCGGCTACCTAATCTAACCTAACCTATAAAGATAGGTTAGGTTAGGTTAGGTAGGGTTGGTTAGGTTCGGTCATATACCTACGTTATTTTATCTCCAATAAAAAAAACTGACCTCATACATAATGAATTGGGTAGCTTAATCATTTCAAAAGAACAAAATTAGAGAAAATATATTAATTTAGGAAAACTTGGCTTGTTAGTCAAATTGGGCCTTGCATAGTAGGCCTAATATTGAGTTCTGGCTACTAGGTACAACATATATATATATAATATATATATATATATATATATATATATATATATATATATATATATATATATATATATATATATATATATATATATGTCGTACCTAGTAGCCAGAACGCACTTTTCAGCCTACTATGCAAGGCCCGATTTGCCTAATAGGCCAAGTTTTCATGAATTAATATTTTTTCGACTACCTAACCTACCTAACCTAACCTAACCTAACTTTTTCGGCTACCTAACCAAACCTAACCTATAAAGATAGGTTAGGTTAGGTTAGGTAGGGTTGGTTAGGTTCGGTCATGTATCTACGTTAATTTTAACTCCAATAAACAAAAATTGACCTCATACATAAGGAAATGGGTAGCTTTATCATTTCATAAGAAAAAATTAGAGAAAATATATTAATTCAGGAAGACTTGGCTTATTAGGCAAATCTGGCCTTGCATAGTAGGCCAAAAAGTGAGTTCTGGCTACTAGGTACGACATATATATATATATATATATATATATATATATATATATATATATATATATATATATATATATATATATATATATCGTTCATAGTGAAGAATGATGTCATGTTGCCATGTATGTACATCATATGAGAGGAAAGGAGGTGCAGATCAAGGTAATATAGGGTTGGTCAGGTGACACCTGGAGGTCTGTAATAACTGTATACTTTTCTTTAGTGTTATAAGTGATTTACTCATGTGGGCTTGTGTATATGATTTATGATTACCATGCTAGGTGTATCATTTCCATGAATGTTTCATTGCAGGTCCAGTAATTTGTCACACCAAGGTAATGGGTGGTCGGTTGACACCCTGGTACCTATAATTACTGTGTCATGTGGAGAGTCAGTAAGTGTGATTACTGACTTAATGTGTTGCATTGTCATTAGCATATGGGGTATGTTAATTACATCTATGTTGTGTGTGTTTGGGCAGTGATCAATGTACATGTTTATATTGCTGCCCTGGGAGCCGTGTTGCTTGGTGGAAATCTTAATCGTGAAATTAGGGTTTTTAGAGTTAATTAAAGGGTCTTTAATCAGGGGGATTCACAGTGTTTAATGAGGGAGCAAGCAATTGATTGGTTACGCTGGCTAATTAGGATAATTAGTGCCAGATGTCGGTGGAGCGACGGTGTATTAAGTTAAGGTATTTTCAGAGCTGTAGTAAATATCTGTCCCTGGGATATTTAATTACTTACTCAGGCTAATTACTGTAATTAGCATTAAAAGTGATTCCACACAGTAATTCTTTACAGGGTGTTGCAGAAGTATGGGGCAGTGATGTAGGTGTATACATTTGTATTGTTGCCAAACCGTGTGTGTCTCATTACTGTGGGTGTTCATGGTAATTAGTGATGCAGTGGGTTGCAATCGTATGGAGCCGTGACATTTGTTATGTCACATTGTGTGACCTATGTAACCTGATATTACTGTGTGTTTCTTTAGTTGTGTTGACGATTTAAGGACTCACTGAGAGTTATCTTAAGGTTATCATGAGATGATTTCGGGGCTTAGCGTCCCCCGCGGCCCGGTCCTTGACCAGGCTTTCTTTTTGTTACAACCCCCCCCCCCTCAGGAAACAGCCTGTAGCAGCTGTAACTCCCAGGTACCTATTTACTGCTAGGTAAAAGGGTCATCAGGGGTGAAAAACATTTGGCCATATGTCGACATCTTCACCGGAGATCGAACCCGGAACCTTAGGACTACTAATCCGAAGCGCTGTCCACTCATTTGTCAGGCTCCCAGGGAGTTGTCAGGCACTGGGGGGTGGCTCCCTTAGGTCCCCAAGCAGTTAATTACGGGGTTAATTAATTCATAAAGGGTTGCATATTACTTAATGAGGGAGCAGTTAAGGTAGACAGTGTTGAGCGTATCGAGCTATGTTTCAGGTGCAATTGTCTGTGTGACAACTAATTGCCCACTCTAATTGTGTAATTAGCATTTTATCATGAATTCACATAGTGGTAAGGAACTGTCAAAGGTTGACAGTTTTTGTGTTAACGTAATTTGCTCATGACTAATTACCTGTCTGTGGGATGGATAATTAGTGGCTCATGTTAATTAGTGTAGTAATTAATGTCAGAGTTTGACTGTCATAGGGCGAAGTCATTGATCTAGCATAATTGTTGGATTAATTGTACCTGTCTGGGGGACAGTTGATTAAGAAGCACTCATGTTAAGTAGGGTAATTAACACCTCACCGTGAATTCACAGCGTTTGATGAGACCTGCTTAGGCACTGTGGAGTGAGACGTATTTGTGTATAATTAATTATCGGTCCAGGTGAAAATTAATTGCTCTGGGTTAATTAGGGGGGAATAAACGCTCATCAAGTAAATTTGACATAGGCTAAGGAGAAGCTAACAAGAGAGTAGTAAACTTAGTTAATGTAACTCGACGGGGATTTAATTAGTTTCCGTTTGACAGTAATTAGGAATTACTCACTGAATGCTTGAGGGGTCAAGTGTGATGTAATTAAGAGATAATGAGTTATTGTTTAACAGTTTGACTTGTTTGTAGGAGACAAGTGTTTATGATTAACCTAGAGTACTATTGCTTTGTCTGAGGGAGACAAGTGTTTGGGATTAACTTAATAGACGGTGTTCTTCTATACCTTTATTTCTTTCTTCTTCTCTGTTACTGTCCTTTCTCTTTGGTAATGTCTATTCTTCAGTGGAATATTCGTGGATTTTATGCCAACTTCCATGAACTCCAACTTCTAATTTCACAGTTTTCACCGCTTTGTGTTTGTCTCCAGGAACCCATGCTTGGTGCTCGTCCTGGTTACTTTCGTGGCTATTCCTTTCTTACTCCCTCCCCCAGCTCTTGCTGGGGCCCGTAACTCTACTGCTCTCTTAATTCGATCTGATGTTCCCTTCGTCCCCCTATTTCTTCCGTCACCTATCCATTATTCTGCTGCTCGTGTTTTTGTGCGTAAATGGTATACAATCTGTTCCATTTATCTCCCCCCCCAAATGTCCCACTTTCCCTTCCTGATCTTAAGCACCTCCTGGACTCCTTTCCAGAGCCGGTGCTCCTTTTGGGTAATTTCACATGTCGACATTCCCTCTGGGGTGATGTTCCGACAAACACCCGAGGCCGTCTTCTCGAACCGTTCGTCCTCGCTTCTTTATCTCTTCTGAATTCTGGTGAGCCCACTCATGTGAACTCTCGAACTCGCACCCTTTCCTGTCTTGATCTTTCTCTCTGCTCGTCGTCCCTTTCCTTAGATTTCACATGGCAGGTTCCTGATGACCTCCATAACAGTGGTCATTTCCCCATCCTCGTTTTCTTTTTCTCTTTCCACCCTCCCCTCTCCTTCCCTAGGTGGCAGTTTGCCAAGGCTGACTGGTGCCTATTCACCCTCCATGCTACTCTCTCTGACCTCTCCTTTCTGCCTCTTCCTCGCGCCCTCCTTCTTTTTTATGACACTGTCTTCAATGTTGCCCTCCAATCTATTCCTCGCTCTTCCTCCTGGCGCACACGGAAGTGCGTTCCCTGGTGGAATGCGGACTGTGCTCGGGCTGTCGACTGTAAGTGTGCAGCCTGGAAGAAACACCGCCGCCGGCAGACGGCTGATTCTTTTATTCTGTTTCGGAAGGCAAGTGCGGTGGCCCATAGGACCATCCGTACAGCTAAACGTGAGAGTTGGAAATCTTATGTTTCCACCATTACGTCCGATACTCTTCTGCCGCAGATCTGGAAGAAGATCCGCAAGATTGCGGGCAAGTTCGTTCTGGATGTTTCGCCGGTTCTCCACCTCCGTGGTACTCTTGTGGCGGATCCAGTGAAGGTCGCGACCTAACTGGGTTCCCACTTTTCTGTTAGCTCTGGTTCTCATCTTCCTCAATCCTTCCTTCTTCATAAGCCTGTTCTTGAATCTTATCCTTTAGATTTCCGCACTCATCTCCGCCTTCCCTATAATGATCCTTTCTCTCTTTCTGAACTTCAGTCTGCCCTGGCGCTCTGCGGATCTACGACGGCGGGCTTGGATGACGTTCATTATGAGATGCTTCGCCATCTCCCTCCGTGCACGTCTCAGTATTTACTGAGTCTATATAACCAGGTCTGGGAGTCGTCCCCGAGTACTGGCTCGATGCCATTGTACTCCCTATTCGGAAACCAGGGTCTCTCGGTACGTCTCCTAAGGACTTCTGCCCTATTGCTCTCACGAGTTGTGTTTGCAAGCTCTTTGAACGTATGGTAAATGTCCATCTGATGTGGTTCTTGGAACACCATCGCCACCTCTCTCCTTCTCAATTTGGTTTTCGCAAGTGCCGCAGCACGACTGATGTCCTGGTGAACTTGGAGGTCTATTTTTGTACTGCTTTTGCTGCGAAGACCTCCGTTGTTGCTGTCCTTTTTGACCTGGAAAAGGCTTATGACACGACTTGGAGATACCATATTCTGTCCCAACTATGTTCTTTTGGCCTTTGTGGTAATCTCCCTCTCTTCCTTCAAAGCATTCTCTCTTGTCGTACCTTTCAAGCCAGGCTTGGTGCCATACTCTCTGCCTCTTTTCGGCAGTATGAAGGTGTGCCCCAGGGTAGTGTTCTGAGCACTACTCTCTTTCTGGTTGCCCTCAATGGTCTTCTTTCATCTCTTCCTTCAGGTGTCTTCTCCGCTCTCTATGTCGATGATCTTACCCTTTGCTGTCAGGGTGATGATTCGCCTCTCCTTCAGCGCCGGCGTCAACTTGCGATTGATGCCGTCGTCTTGGGCCACCGATCATGGCTTCAAGTTCTCTACTTCTAAGACTTGTGCCATGCCTTTTACTCGGAAACGAGTCGTTCTTCGTCCCTCTTTGTCACTTTCTGGTCATCCCCTTGAGTACAAAGATTCCGCGAAGCTTTTGGGGTTATTCCTTGACACTCGTTTGTCTTGGTCTCCCCATATCTCTTACCTCCGTGTTGAGTGCTCTAAGGCCCTTACCCTCCTTCGAGTATTGTCCCATACTTCTTGGGGTGCGGATAGGCGCACTCTCCTTGCTTTGCATTCCTCTCTCGTCCTGTCTAAGCTCGATTATGATTGCCCTGCTTACTCGCCTGCTTCTCCTTCTGCTCTTCGCTGTCTTGATGCTTTGCACCATACTGGGCTGTGCCTCAGTTCTGGTCCCTTTCGTTCGACTCCCGTCCTTAGCTTGTATGTTGACACTGTCTTCCTGTCTCTCCAGGACCGCCGTGATCGCTACTGTCTTCGCTATCTTGCGCGGTCCTTACAACATCCTTCCTCTCGCCTCTGTCGTGCTTTAACTTTTACCCCTCCTGCGGTTCATGTTCCTCTTCACCACCTCCCTCTTTCTGTCGGGTTATCTCGCTTACAGGATTCTCTTTCCGTTCGTGTTTCCAATGTTTCTCCTCATGTTGTTCCTTCTTTGCCCCCGTGGAGAGTCCCCCTTCCGCAGTTTTGTACATCCTTGACCCGCGTCACTAAAGCTTTTACCCCTCCTACGGTTCTAAAACGCCTTTTTCCTTGAGCACTTTTCTTCTCACTCCCGCTCCGTTTGTCTTCACCGATGGGTCTAAGTCTGCGGACGTTGTTGGCTACTCTGTTGTTTTTCCTGATCGCACTTATATGTGTCGCTTACCTCCGGAGGCTTGCATCTTTACAGCGGAGCTTTATGCTATTCTCTGTGCTCTTCGTCTCCTGCTTTCTCGTTGTCAGTCTTCCACTGTTGTTGACTCTCGTAGTGCCCTCATGGCTCTCGGGTCCTTTAATCCGGTTCATCCAGTAGTTGTCGATATCCAGCGTTGGCTGTTTCTTGTTCACAGTAAGTTTGAGTCGGTTGAGTTTTGTTGGGTTCCCAGCCATACTGGTGTGTCTTTAAATGAGCGTGCGGATGCTGCCACCAAGGAAGCTGTCCGCTCTTGTCCCATCTCTCGTAAAGGTATTCCATATTCCGACTTTTACCCGGTTATCCATTCCTCCGTCCTTACCCGTTGGCAGGCTTCTTGGTCGTCTGTTAATGGTAACAAACTGCGTACTCTTAAATGTTGTGTTTCCTCGTGGCCGTCCTCCTACCACCGTAACCGGCGATGGGAAACTGCTCTGGCGAAATTGCGTATTGGCCATACTCGCTTAACCCATGGTCACTTGATGGAGCGCCGCCCTGCTCCTTATTGTCCTAATTGCATTGTCCCTCTTACGGTCGTGCATGTCCTTCTTGAATGTGCTGACTTCCAGGACGAGCGTGTGTGTTGCTTTCCGACCACCCCTCGCGGTCACCTGTCCCTCAATAGAATTCTTGGTGACTTGGATACTTTTGATATCATTCGCCTTATGCGTTTTCTTCTCGCATTGGCATCCTTGGTGATATTTAGCGCCCTCTGATTGTTCTGCACATTTGATGGTGCTTTTTTGGTGTAGTTTCTATACACCCAGACCACCAGGGCATCTTAAGGATAGTGAAAGTCAAGTACTAAGGCACCACAATTCTTAAGACATTAGACAAATTTGTTACTCTAGAACTGGCAGGCAATGAAGTCACTCAATCCCCATAACACATGCCCTCCAGAAAGGAACACACCTCTGGAACGGTCAGCAGTACACAACCCGTCCTCGCAAATTCGTATAGTCAATATTGACTTATTAAATAAGTGCATAGGTGACATACTTAACATAATAGTTTCCCTTGAAAATCTTCATAGAAAACACTGACCTTACCTAACCTACTTAGTATGTTAAGATAAGCATCTAATTGCTTCGTAATTACAATTATTACCTAACCTATACCTATAATAGGTTAAGTAACAATTGTAATTACGAAGCTATAAGATGCTTATTTTTACGTACTAAGTAGGTTAGGTAAGGTCGGTGTTTTCTATGAAGCTTTTCAAGGGAAACTATTATGTTTAGTATGTCACCTATGCAGGAAACTAATAAGTCAATATTGACTATACGAATTTGCGAGGACTTGTGCTCGCCCGTCCTCGCTTGTTGACACGCGAGGACGGGTTGCAGTACAGCAATGTAGAATAAAACTTAAACAATATTACAGCTCTGAGTGAATACAGCTGAATATAAAACGAAGACTGAATTTGGTACACTCATCATTAGCCAAGATGGTTCTAAGGGCCTCAGTGGATGGTCAGTGACCAGTAGCATGAACAGCTGCGTCACAGCGACCAGTGCCACTGATCTCACTGCAGTCCTGAAACCATACTTTGCAGTGTTAATTGATCATATTCAGTCCTCTGAGATACCATGTAATGTATCAATTATACAATGTATGTATGTGATGTAACTATATAACCTGAGCTTGTAAAAGCACCTTAATCACCTTCAGTGATTAAGTGCTTAATTGCACACTAGTTTCTCTATCAGCTATCTCACCCAGAGTAAAAGACAAATGTATGTGAATGCATGTGTGTGTATATATGTATGTATATATGTATATGTACGTATATATGTGTGTGTGTATGTATATGTATGTGTATAAAGTATATATGGAAGCTGTTCAGAATTACATTTCACCTTTGTAAATGCACATTAATGACACTATGTAAAAGACACATCGAACATTTTATGTAGGGCATACGTAAATCTGTATATCTATGTATTTACGTATGTAGGTTAGCATAGCATTTTAAGAGCACCGACTCACCTTCTGTGGTTGATTGATCACTAAACCCCTGAGCTACATGTTTAACACACCTCTAACCTTGTCCATGGAGGACAGAAGAAAATGTATATATGCTGGTTAGCATTGGAAATGTGTGGCCACGTCTTTGGTAGAAAATAATAATAATAAAAAGTCCTGTAGAAAAATCCTGGCAGCTTAATTCCTTTTTAAATTGACTTAAAGATTTTTTATCTGATTAATTTTCTTAGTTCCTAGTTAATTAAGTTAGTTAACTTATTAAGTTAGTTAATTAAGCAAGTGAATAATTAAGTGAGTGGACTGTATGTACTGATTCAGCTGCCTGAATTTATCTCACATACTTGGGGGGGGGGGGACAATTGTAGCTTAAACCATTTTGAGATGGCTCCTCCTTAAACCACAAATTGTTCACCTTATAAATATAATTATAAATCATACCACATATGGTGGTCTAATCTACTATTATTATAGAAATAATGAAATAATTAATAATGCTATATCTTCAGTATTGTACAAAATGGAAGGCTTAGCTGTTCCTGTTGAAGGGGCCTGCTAAGGCTGTATAATTGTATCATCAAAGATGGTGTGGCCATGTGCCTCTGAGTGCCACGTAATGGCGGCTGTCTGGAGGCAACAAAGCTTGGTGTACAGCTAGGTAATAATTATATGTAAAGACCAACTGCTGCTCAGCTTCTTGTTACTCTAAGTCACAATTACCTGCCGAGTTTAAAGAATTAATAATGTTTCTCTAAACATATAAGTACAGGTATGACATGGAATATGAGGATGTTAAGTTGAGTAAATGTACTTGATGGTGAGGGTTCACCCACATCATGACCATCTAACCTACTTATGAATAACTGTGCACTGTTAAACAAAAAATACTTGGTAAGATGGATACTGGTGTTGCTGTGGTTGAGAGGCTGTGTTGCTGGTTGCTCGCTTGTTGACACGTAGTCTGGGTGTCTAACGAGTTAAATCAGCTTTTATGGAGAGCCACTCTACAGCGTGTTTTGATGTTATTCTGAGTACGTGACGACGCTCCCGGAGGGAGACGAACGCAAATGTTTGTTGGTTCTATTTGTTTAATGAATAGAGTATTAAGCTATATTCCTAGTGTTGAAAATTATATTCAGTCTAAGTGAACACTTTTTTATTAAATTTAAACACTAGACTGTAGTATAAAAGAATTTAGGGGTAATGTAAATACGTGCGTCGATGACGTCACGGAATCACCCATTCTCTTTTCTGCAAAGGGATACTCATGTTATGTGTGTCGGATTTCCGACAAGTCCTAAGTAAATTAAAATGTAGTCAAGCTAGAAAACCTAGCATAACCCGAGTTAGCAGGAAAGTGAAATTATTTAATTTTCCAAGACCTGCAACTCTAATATGGGATATTTGTGCTGTACAAACAGACCTACAGATATGTTAATAATCTAATATCAAATTAAATTTCGAGAGGGAGTATCAGCATACATCAGTCCTAAATTGTTGACTCCGACCCGTGTTTCTCTCCCCCGGAATTATCTCTGAGATTTCCAACAACCATTACTGACAAGGGACCTGCTTATTAAAATAGTTAGGTCAATCCATTACTAACACTACTTCCTTTTGTGTGCGGCTTGGCACCACTCTCTCTGCCCCTTTTCGGCAGTATGAGGGTGTACCCCAGGGTAGTGTTCTGAGCACTATTCTTTTTCTAGTTGCCCTCAACGGTCTTCTTTCTTCTCTTCCTTCTGGCGTCTTCTCCGCTCTCTATGTTGATGATCTTATCCTTTGCTGTCGGAATGATGATTTGCCTCTCCTTCAACGGCGGCTTCAACTTGCGATTGATGCCATGTCGTCTTGGGCCACCGATCATGGCTTCAAGTTCTCTACATCTAAGACTTGTGCTATGACTTTTACTCGGAAGCATGTCGTTCTTCGTCCCTCTTTGTCGCTTTATGGTCATCCCATTGTGTACAGGGATTCCGCAAAGCTTTTGGGGTTAGTCTTTGACACTCGTTTGTCTTGGTCAGCCGATATCTCTCACCTCCGAGTTGAATGCTCTAAGGCCCTTAACCTCCTTAAGGTTTTGCCCATACTTCTTAGGGAGCGGATAGGTGCACGCTCCCCTATTTGCACTCCTCTCTCGTCCTGTCTAAACTCGATTATGGTTGCCCTGCATACTCTTCTGCTTCTCCTTCTACTCTTCGCCGTCTTGATGCTTTGCACCATACTGGGTTGTGTCTAAGGTCTGGTGCCTTTCGTTCGACTCCCGTCCTTAGCTTGTATGTTGACACTGGCTTTCTCTTCAGGACCGCCTTGCTCGCTACTGTCTTCACTATCTTGCGCGGTCCTTACAACATCGTTCCTCTCGCCTCTGTCGTGCTTTGACTTTTCCTCCTCCTGTAGCTCCTGTTCCTCTTCGTCACTCTCTTTCTGTCCGGTTATCTCGCTTACAGGATTCTCTTTCTGTTCATATTTCCAATGTTTATCCTCATATTGTTCCTTCCTTGCCTCCGTGGAGAGTCCCCTTTTCAGAGATTTGTACATCCTTGACTTGTATTACTAAAGACTTTACCCCTCCTACAATTCTGAAAGCCTCTTCCTTGAGCACTTTTCTTCGTACTCCCACTCTATTTCCATCTTCACCGATGGGTCAAAGTCTGCGGACGGTGTGGGCTACTGTTGTTTTTCCTGACCGTACTTAGTGTCGCCTCCCTTCGGAGGCTAGCGTCTTTACAGCAAAACTTTATGCTATTCTTTATGCTCTCTGTCTCTTGCTTTCATATTATCATTCCTCCTTTGTGGTTGTAGTTGACTCTCGTAGTGCCCTCATGGCTCTAGGGTCCTTTAATCCTGTCCATCCGTTGGTCATCGAGATTCAACATTGGCTGTTACTTATTTCTAGTAAATTTAAATCAGTAGTTTTGCTGGGTTCCCAGCCATATTGGTGTTTCTTTCAATGAGCGTGCGGATGCTGCCGCTAAGGAAGCTATCCGTTCTTGTCCCATCTCCTGTAAAGGTATTCCTTATTCCGACTTTTATCCTGTTATTCATTCCTCCATCCTTGCCCGTTGGCAGGATTGTTGGTTCTCTTTGGTTCGTAACAAGCTGCGTACTCTCAAACGTAGTGTGTCCCCGTGTCCTTCCTCCTACCACCGTAACCGGTGGTGGGAAACTGCTTTGGCACGGCTGCGGGTTGGCCATACTCGCTTAAAACACGGCCACTAAATGGAGCGCCGCCCTGCTCCTTATTGTCCGAATTGCATTGTCCCTCTTACGGTCGTGCATGTCCTTCTTGAATGTCCTGACTTCCAGGACGAGCGTATGTCTTGCTTTCCGACCGTCCCTCGCGGTCACTTGTCCCTCACTAGAATTCTTGGTGACTTGGATACTTTTGATATCGTTCGCCTTATGCGTTTTTGTTCTCGTATTGGCATCCTTGGTGATATTTAGCGCCCTCTGAGTATTCCGCACATTTGATGGTGCTACATAGCCTTCCCGGTTTGGTGCCTTCTTTTGATAATTACTTATTTACTTCTTTTGATAATTACCTTACCTTACTAAGGCTAGTATTATTATTTTGTCAAAGTGAGAATACCGAGAGATTCTCTGACAACACCATGGGGAGGTATTGCATTAGCCAAACTTCCAGTATTGTATACTTCCCTTAATGAACTTATATTTCCAGTTTTTATGTTGAAATACTAAAAGTATTTATTAAGGACTTAAATTATTAATATTTTATAAGTTATTGAGCTTCTTCCTCCCATAACCAGTAAATAAATTATAGAAAACTGGACGCATCTCGAACGTATCCCAGAAGGAAGGAGCAGTGCGAGTGACGCCCACCAGTTAGCACATGGTGGCTGGAACGTGCTGACTCACTAACCTTCCGAAAGAATTGACACCATACTTGTGCTCCAGACATCTCACAATTGCACAAATCACCAGTATAATAACAAGTGCAAACTTCCTGAGACCTGCAACAAAGGAATGATAGAATTCCACACAACTGCAGAGATCTACAACAAGGAAGTATCTTTCCGGATTTTCGTGTTTATCTTTTGTGTGGGGCGCCGGTCGGCCGAGCGGACAGCACGCTGAACTTGTGATCTTGTGGTCCCGGGTTCGATCCCGGGCGCCGGCGAGAAACAATGGGCAGAGTTTCTTTCACCCTATGCCCCTGTTAACTAGCAGTAAAAAAGGTACCTGGGTGTTAGTCAGCTGTCACGGGCTGCTTCCTGGGGGGGTGGAGGCCTGGTCGAGGACCGGGCCGCAGGGACACTAAAGCCCCGAAATCATCTCAAGATAATCTCAAGATAATCTATATAGTTGCACTTTCATGATTAGCTAGACAATGCTTGGTTAAGATATCTGTGAAACCCAAAACCAGGGTGAGTTATAATTTCAGCCATTGCTTAATTTTCCTTGAATATATTTGGGGTTGATAATTGTGCCTTGCATGATATTATTTTGGCAAGTAATGAGCCGGAGATTAACGTCGGGTCAACTGTAGTGTCACGAGGATAAGTCAGAATATCCACTGTGTCACAAAGTTATCAAAGATATATTACCTTCCCAGCTAGCCTGATGCTTCTTCCACGGTTGAGGGAATTCTTGAGCCTGAGATCAGGCCATTCCTATGTTGAAGCTAAGGCCCTAAACCTTTAATGCTAACCGTAGAAATCTGACTTGGTAGTCTTGTTACTTATTTAAAGTGATATAGATTACGTGTGTATATATACCCTGTGGACGCCACAGGGAACGGACGCTGGGAGGAGGCTCTGCCGGCCATGTGCCATTATCTAGTGACATCCTGACTCCTTCGGGCCCAGACTCAACAGTGTGCAGTGTGAACATCCTGAGAAGGTGTGAGAGTGGCGGGAAGTGTCCAGGGTGAACTATCGCAACCAAAAACAAAGTGGATTGGCAGTGTGGAATCGTCTGAACTGCAGTGAGGCCCACACTATCGCGCCCTGAGGGGCTCCCTCAGTTATGGTGGTGGGGGGGGGTTAGGTTGTTGTTGTGAGGTCACTCTAGGGGGGTGACCCGGGTGTTAAGTGTTTATGAAAATATCCTTGAAAAATAGATACCTCGGCTCTCGGGAAACAGCTATCGTGTTTTAAGTGCATCGAGCTCACAATGAACCAGATTACAAGTGTATGATATTGTGCAGTGATATACCACGAAATTATACAAACGTGTTGGTGTCACCACTCAGATCCCCCCTCCCATACCTTCAAGTGTGTACCGTCACCCAACCCACGAGTCGAGAGGTGCCTGTTTCCCTGCCCCCTTGCCCCACCCCACCCAACCGCAACCGCCACCTCCCTGTGTCCACCCCCACGCTATGTCCACCCAGCGCCAGCCCTGCGTCCACCCAGTTCCCACCCAGCCCCCGCCCAATGCCCGCCCAGCGCCCGCCGATGTCGCAGGTCAGAACTGAAAGCCAAGCTTCTTTTAGCCAAGAGGAGCCATCAATCGCCGACAGGTACAGCACATGCCAAGAGTGTGACAAGGTGTGCCGTCTCAAGCGTAACGAGGATGCGCGCAAGCATGTCCACAATGGAACCGATTGTCCGGGTATGTGGCACCCTCCCAAAGAGAGTATCAATCAAGGTCCCATATCAGCAGTCAGGGAAAACACTTCGAACAGCTTCATTTCGACTGAGAACCTACTAGAAGCCATCAAAGCGACATCGGTTGGAACCTTGCAGCACATCACTAAATTTGCCCGCTCCCAAGAAGCAGCCAAACTATCCAGCCTCTTGAAAAAGGTTAATGACTCCCGGAACTATCCAAGCATGGCGCAACCTTTTCATGTTTGGAAACATATGCCTAGCTTTCCCTGCAAGGCGAGACAAATCACTAGCTTCCTCTGTCATCAAGGCTATAGTTTTCATAGAGAGAACAACCAGGCACCCCTCCCACGCTCATGGTGCACTTTACCTCATCACCAGATGCTTGTTCCTCCCCAGGCTGACCTACTTTCTTAGATGTTCGCCATCTTTCAATAATATTAAATTAGAAGAGTACGACAGCTTGCTGAAATCAATGCTAGAAAAAGCCCTCAACCATTCTCTCAGCTACTCACAGTGGAAACAGGCCTCTCTTCCTGTCAGCCTCGGGGGCCTTGGCATGCGCACTACAACACAAATTGCTGTACCAGCGTTCCTGTCCTCTCCAGTGGCGTCTGACAACTTGAAGGAAATCCTAACTGAGCACCTAGTTCAACGGGCAGGGGTACATGATCCCAGCTTCACAGACTGCACAACCAAATTGGTCTCTCTCACAGGATCAGCACCCCAACCACCACCTTCTGAAGCCGATAAGCAATCCAGCTGGGATCACCCTATTGCCAACCAAGAAGCTGCGACTTTGCTAG